>JASDQU010101886.1:39069-52938 GCA_032191745.1 Picea mariana
GGTCAAAGCACGATAGTGCTTTGACCAATAAGCTTCCAGTTATGCATTAATTTGAATATGTTGCAGTATAAAAGTTGTTGTTTGATGCAGGAGCATCGCCAACTCGACAAGCGAGCCAGCATGGAAGGCAATGAACAGCTGGACAAGCCAGCTGAAAGTTTTTGAATTTTCATCCAATAGGATGCGCCAATGTATAAATGATGCATTTATGAAAGCACCTTTTGTATGTTGTATCAGACCTCGAGCCATACGCTCTTGCCTGAATTATATAAGAGGCATTTAATAGATTTAATGCAGGTAGATAGGATTTATTTCCAGATTAGACAGTTTAGAGTTCTAGAGGGAAAATGCATATAGACACCCTCCTTTGTACATTGTAACATTAGTAATTAGCAGCATTCAGGAGAGAAGAGAAAGCAGAGAACTTTGTAAAGAACGCCCATGTACAGTGTTGAATTAATAGAATGAAATTATGATTCAAAATCATGTCTGGTGTTGTTTCTCTGTGTGTATTGTTTATGTTCTTATGAATGTTTGCTTTCTGGTTATGCATTTGCTTTGTATATGCTGTGCATAAGATTTCATGTTTGAAACTGAAGTCTGAATGAGAGAGGGAATGAGTTTCAAATGTTTCTCTGTCTGAGCCAGGAGATTCCTGCTAGGTGTGCAGTCAAATTCATCCGCAGAGGAGTGCGTTGATGAGGGATCGATAGTTTAACTTTTGTTCTTGTTCTCCCATAATTGATTTGGGTTGTTGAAGTCCTGTAAGGAGCGTGCAGGCTGGATAAGAAGAAGTCTCAGTTGTTAGTCTGAGCAACAAAGTTAGACGACTGCTGCTGCAGAGAGTGCGCAGAGTCTGAAAGATTCAACACTTGGAAAGCGTTGAAGGCTGAGCGCAAGTAGGGCGCGCAAGATCAAGAGGGATAGTTCCTTCGTGGTATTGTTGAAAGAGAGACCAGGGAGTTTGGGTCGAGGAAGGTCTGAGAAGGAAGTACAAGCTCAGGAGTTGGAGGCAAGTGCCGAGGAGAACAGTTAGTTTTCTGAAGAAATCCTCGAGGAGGAGGAGTCAACGGTCAGGATTCACAGGGAAGATTAGCGAAGTCCCGACAGCCGTCAGATTTCAGGGATGTTGCACAAAATTTAAGCTTTAGTGTGCAGGGGAGGAGTCAGAGCTCATAGGGACTCGACTCATCGGAGAATCGGAGTCTCCAGAGTCATAGAATTCTCATAGGAAGAAATCGCGACTCGCGACTTTGCGAAGGGACCATAGCCATAGATCCTGGACTAGACACGTGTCAGTAATCCGGAGAGTCGAGGTTCAACATTCGGGATTTTCCTATGCAAAAGAATTGCTACACTTGAAATCGCGATCCCGCGATACCCGATAGTGAGATGAGGAGAGGGTGACGTGGAGGAGAGCACCTGCGTGTGCATCAGGGTTCGACACTTCGGAGATCTTGGTGTCGAGAGAATCACGTAGGAGTTGCGAAACTCTGAACCGCGACGGCCACGTAGCCACAGGATCACCGCAAGGATAGGTGTCATCGGGGTTTGGGATTTAGAGAGCCTCATGAGTTTGTGTAACGGGAATCACGATTTCTTGAAACGTGATTTCCCAATCGCACGGAAGTCTGAGCCATAGGCATTGTAGTGGAAGACAGGTGGCATCAGAAGTCGGGGATCGAAGATCCCAAAGGCTTGATTTCCGCACATAGAATTTCCATGAAGTCTGAAACTCTGACAAGGGAGAAGGACGTGGTCCCATGGACCGGCAGGTCATATGTGAAAGGGCTAGCTGGAAGAAGCTTAGAAGAGGAGAAAGGCCCCATCGCAATTTCGGGATTCGAGGAACCGTAGTGCCCGAGAACTATGACATCGCATGTTCTGATTTCCCGATAGGGTAATTATCGATAGGAGACGAGGAAGGTGTAAGTGAATATTTCATCGGGTTTCGGGAATTGTGAGAACCGAGCACAGGACTCACGACCACGCGAGGTTCGATTTCCCGATAAGATAAAGGGAGATCACAAAGAAAGTTTGTGGGTATTGAGAACTCCCGACAGGGGGTTGAGTAGTATTTTAACTCTCCGGGCCTGACAAAAATAAGGTCCTGGTGGAGGCGGATGCGTGACGGGTGGCGTCTGCATCAAGTGGTATCAGAGTGGGAGTGACTCTTTGTTTTCGATAGCAGGGAGAAAGATGAATTCACCATGCCTCCCAGAAGATAAAGGCAATCGCTTGATCCAGAGGACAGGGAGGTGCGAAGAAGAGGTAGGCCAACAGGGAATCCAGAGATGGAAAGGCAAATACGCGATCTCAGAGCGAGATTGGAAGATATGGAAGCGACGCAGAGACGCACAGCCAATGCTGGAGATTTAAGTGACTCCAAAGGCAAAGCTAAAGCTGAACAACAAGGAGAAGTTGCAGCCGAAGATGCAACCAATGAGCGGTTGATTAAAGCCATTGACAGGATGAGTTCAAAGACCAAAATGGACATTCCAACTTATGAAGGAAGTCTGGATGCAAAAGAACTGTTGGATTGGATTCGAGCTCGTGACACCTACTTTGATTATGAAGATATCGAAGAGGATAAAAAGATAAGTCATGTTGTCACTAAACTGAAAGGACATGCAGCATTATGGTGGGACGAGCTTCAAGTAGATAGGCATTCCAAAGGCAAGCAAAAGATCAAAAGCTGGGATCAAATGATTGCGAAGATGAAAGCAAAGTTCATCCCAAGAGATTATCAAATCACACTATTCAGGAGAATGCAGAACCTGAGACAGAAGTTGATGACGGTAAAAGAGTATACCGAGGAGTTTTACAAGCTCAATATCAGATCAGGTCATCGGGAGAGCGATGATGAAAAAGTTGCCAGGTATATGAATGGCTTAAGATACAATATTCAGGATGAGATGAGTATGACAACCATCCGAACGGTGGAGGATGTGTATCAGATGGCATTGAAGGTAGAAGAGAAGCTAAGCTGAAAGCCAGCACAGCAAGGCTAAGGCAAGAGCCAGCCGAGGGGTAAATCAGTTGCTTAGGATAAATACCAGAAGCCCAAGGAGGAGTGGAAGAGGCCTCATGGTAAAATTGAAAGAGGTGGAACCTCACAATGAGAGCCACACACTGAACAAAGAAGGCAACAAATTGATCAACGAGGAGATTACACTGACGCAAAGACTTTCCCTCGTACTAGAGGTCGAGGTAGAGGAAGAGGAGGAATCATCACATGCTACACCTGTGGAAAGAATGGACACAAGGCAGTTGATTGTCCAGATAGAAAGAAGGATGCAGGAGAAGCTCACATCACAGAAGCGCAGAGGCGTGATGTTGAAGTAGAAGACGCAGAATACGGAAGGTCATTGATGATGCGTAAAGTTCTCTTAACACCCGAGAAGGAGGTGGAGGACACAGCTCAGAGAAGCAGACTGTTTAGAATAGCTTGCAAAACCAAAGACAGGAAATGAAAAGTTATCGTGGACAGTGGAAGCACTGATAATCTCATTTCAACTGAGATGGTGGAGAAATTAGAGATGGAGACAACTGATCACCCGAGTCCATACAAAGTTTCATGGCTACAGAAGGGACATCAGGTGAGTGTCACTAAACAGTGCTTAGTTGACATTAAAATAGGAGGATATAATGATAAAATACTCTGTGATGTCATTCCTATGGATTTTTTCCATTTACTGCTAGGAAGACCATGGCAGTATGATAGAAACGTGATTCATGATGGGAAAATGAATACGTATACCCTGGAAAAGAATGGGAGAACACATATGCTACTTCCAATAAAAGATAAGGAGGTAAAACCTGAAGTGAACAATAGGGTACTTCTCATGAGTGGGAAGGAACTTCTGGCAGAAGTTAAGAAGAAGGAAGATCCACAATTCTTTGTGGTCAGGAAACCAAAAGTTGTTTTGACCAGCACAAGAGTGGATGATTTGCCGGAGGAAATTCAGGAACTGTTGGAAGAGTTCGCTGATATAGTGGTAGTAGAATTACCTCATTCGTTGCCACCGATGAGGAGCATGAGCCATCATATAGACCTCATACCAGGAGCCAGTTTGCCGAACAAAGTAGCGTACAGGTTGACGCCTCAGGAGAACGAGGAGGTTAAGAAGCAGGTACAGGAACTGCTGGATAAAGGACTGGTTAGGGAAAGTTTGAGTCTGTGTGCCGTTCCAATGGTATTGAGTCCAAAAAAAGATGGAGCCTAGAGAATGTGTACAGATTCCAGAGCCATTAACAAGATCACCATCAGGTACAGATTTCCAGTGCCGAGAATGGATGATCTGATGGATTGCCTGAGTGGGGAAAAATATTTTTCAAAGGTTGATTTGAAAAGAGGATTCCATCAAATTCGCATGAGGGAAGGCAATGAGTGGAAGACAGCATTCAAGACAAATGAAGATTTGTACGAATGTTTGGTCATGCCATTTGGTTTGACAAATGCACCGAGCACATTCATGAGATTAATGAATGAAGTTCTGAAGGAGTTCATCAGGAAATTTGTTGTCATATATCTGGATGATATACTAGTCTTTAGTAAAACAAAGGATAAACATTTGAAACATTTGGCCATTGTGATGAGAAAGCTACAGCAGGAGAATTTGTTGATTAATATGAAGAAGTCCTCATTTATGAAGACAGAGCTCATTTACTTGGGGATCGTCATTTCGGTGAATGAATTGAAGATGGATCCAAGTAAAGTGGATGTAATAAAGAATTGGCCATCACCAAGAAATGTTTTCGAGGTGAGAAGTTTTTATGGACTGGCGAGTTTCTACAGGAAATTCATTTGAAATTTTAGCGGAATTAGCGCAGCGATGATGGACACAGTCAGGAAAAGGCATAAATATTTTCATTGGACTGAAGAGGTGGAGAAAAGCTTCGATCTGTTGAAGCGGAAGATCACCGAGCAACCGGTGTTGGTGTTGCCAGATTCTGAAAGACGTTCTAGGTGAAATGTGATGCGAGTGGCTTTGCCATAGGAGCGGTCTTGAGTCAGGATGTCAGACCAATTGCTTATTTCAGCGAGAAGCTGAATGAGGCAAAGGAAAAATACTCCACATATGATAAAGAGTTTTATGCCATCATACAGGCATTGAAAAAATGGAGACACTATTTAATTCCAAGGGAATTCATTTTATATAGTGATAATCATGCATTACAGTATGTAACAAAGCAGGAGAAATTAAATCAGAGGCATGTTAAATGGGTAGAATACATGCAGAATTTTACATTTGTTATCAAACATATTTCAGGTACTACTAACAAAGTGGCTGATGCTTTGAGAAGGAAATGTTTGTTGTTGTAGAAGTTCAAAGTCAAGACTTTAGGCTTGGATGATCTCAGGGAGATGTACGTAAGTGATGCAGATTTTGCACAGGCGTATGGAGCAGCTGAGAACCCAGTTCTCAGAGACAGAAGTCAATGGATAGAATACCTGATCCAAGATGGCTTGTTGTTCACAGGAAATCAGTTGTGTATTCCAAATTGCTCCATGAGGGAGAACTTGTTGAAAGAAAAGCACAGTGGAGGCTTAGCAGGGCATTTTGGCCATGACAAGACATTTGCGAAGCTGAACGAGGCGTATTTTTGGCCGAAGATGTGAACAGATGTCAAGAAGTTTGTTGACAGATACAGAATTTGTCAGCATTCAAAGGGCCGGAAGCAGAATGTGGGATTCTATCAATCCTTACTCATACCTGAGAGGCCATGGGATGAAATCAGCATGGATTTTGTATTAGGACTGTCGAGGACGTAGAGAGGGGTTGATTCCATCTTTGTGGTGGTGGACAGGTTTTCAAAGATGGCACACTTTATTCCATGCCAGAAGACCAGCGATGCGACTCACATCGCAAACTTGTTTTTCAAGGAGATCATTCGACTCCATGGATTACCGAGAAGCATTGTATCGGACAGAGATACCAAATTCATAGGGCATTTTTGGAGGACCTTATGGAAGAAGCTAGGAACTAACCTAGCATTTAGTTCTGCTTATCATCCACAGATGGATGGACAAACGGAAATGGTCAACAGGAGTTTGGGAGACTTGTTGAGAATCCTAGTGACAGAGCACCACAGCAGTTGGGACAATGTGTCGCCACAGGCAGAGTTTGCATACAACGATTCAGTCAATCGGAGCACAGGAAGGAGTCCATTTGAGATTGTATACAACAGGCAGCTGAGACGAGTATCTGAACTCATGGAGTCAGAGCAGACTGCTACTAGCAGCGCAAGTGTTGAAGAATTCACAGAGGCAATGAAGGAACTTCACGGTAAGGTGAAGTAGCGACTGATTGATTCAAATCAGGAATACAAGCACAGAGCGGATCAGCATCGGAGACAACTTCAATTTGAAGTTGGTGATCTAGTTCTGGCACATCTAAGGAAGGAAAGGTTCCCAAGGGGAACATACAACAAGTTGAAGATAAAGAAAATTGGACCATGTAGAGTCCTGAAGAAATTGGGAGAAAATACTTATGAGATTGAATTGCCAGGTGAGATCAAAATATCTCCGACATTCAATGTCTCGGACTTATATCCCTATAAGGCTGAGGAAGTAGGAGCTGAGAGTGATGAACAGCCAGAAATTCAGTGGAAGAAGCAGATGTCGATTGCAGAAAGGCCACATATGGAGCGGATACTTGATAAAAGAGTCAGCAAAAGAACCAGACGGAAGCAATACTTCGAATATCTAGTGAAATGGAAAAATCATCCAGTGGAGGATGCCAGCTGGGAGACAGAAGCAGTCATTCAAAAGTATGGACAAACCGTGCAGGAGCTCATGGACAAGAGCCCATGAAAGTTTTCAAGCCGAGGAGTATGATGCAGGAGCATCGCCAACTCGACAAGCGAGCCAGCATGGAAGGCAATGAATAGCTGGACAAGACAGCTGAAATTTTTTGAATTTTCATCCAAGAGGATGCGCCAATGTATAAATGATGCATTTATGAAAGCACATTTTGTATGTTGTATCAGACCTTGATCCATACGCTCTTGTCTGAATTAGATAAGAGGCATTTAATAGATTTAATGCAGGTAGATAGGATTTATTTCCAGATTAGACGGTTTAGAGTTCAAAAGGGAAAACGGATATAGACACCCTCCTTTGTACATTGTAACATTAGTAATTAGAAGCATTCAGGGGAGAAGAGCAAGAAGAGAACTTTGTGAAGAACGCCCATGTACAGTGTTGAATTAATAGAATGAAATTCTGATTCAAACTCATGTCTGGTGTTGTTTCTCTATGTGTATTGTTTATGTGCTTATGAATGTTTGCTTTCTGGTTATGCATTTACTTTTTATATGCTGTGCATAAGATTTCATGTTTGAAACTGAAGTATGAATGAGAGAGGGAATGAGTTTCAATTGTTTCTCTATCTGAGCCAGGAGATTCCTGCCAGGTGTGCAGTCGAATTCATCCATAGAGGAGTGCGTTGATGAGGGCTCGATAGTTTAACTTTTGTTCTTATTCTCCCAGAATTGATTTGGGTTGTTGAAGTCCTGCAAGGAGCGTGCAAGCTGGATAAGAAGAAGTCTCAGTTGTTAGTCTAAGCAACAGAGTTAGACGACTGCTGCTGCAGAGAGTGCGCAGAGTCTGAAAGATTCAACACTTGGAAAGCGTTGAAGGTTGAGCGCAAGCAGGGCGCGCAAGCTCAAGAGGGATAGTTCCTTCGTGGTATTGTTGAAAAATATCCCAGGGAGTTTGGGTCGAGGAAGGTCTAAGAAGGAAGTACAAGCTCAGGAGTTGAAGGCAAGTGCCGAGGAGAACAGTTATTTTTCTAAAGAAATCCTCGAGGAGGAGGAGTCGACGGTCAGGATTCGCAAGGAAGATTAGTGAAGTCCCGACAGCCGTCAGATTTCGGGGAAGTTGCACAAAATTTAAGCTTTAGTGTGCAGGGGAGGAGTCATAGCTCATCGGGACTCGACTCATCGGAGAATCGGAGTCTCCAGAGTCATAGAATTCTCATAGGAAGAAATCGTGACTCACGAATTTACGAAGGGACCATAGCCGTAGATCTCGGACTGGACATGTGTCAGTAATCCGGAGATTCGGGGTTCGGCATTTGGGATTTTCCTATGCAAAAGAATTGCTACACTTGAAATCACGATCCCACGATACCCGATAGCGAGATGAGGAGAGGGTGACGTGGAGGAGAGTGCCCGCGTATGCATCGGGGTTCGGCACTTTGGAGATCTTAGTGTCGAGAGAATCACGTAGGAGTTGCGAAACTCCGAACCGCGACGGCCACGTAGCCACAGGATCACCGCAGGGACAGGTGTCATCGGGGTTTGGGATTTGGAGAGCCTCGTGAGTTTGTGTAACGGGAATCGCAATTTCCTGAAACGCGATTTCCCGATCGCACGAAAGTCTGAGCCATAGGCACTGTAGTGGAAGACAGGTGGCATCGAAAGTCGGGGATCAGAGATCCCAAAGGCGTGAGTTCTGCGCATAGCATTTCCACGAAGTCTGAATCTCTGACAAGGGAGAAGGACGTGGTCCCGTGGACCGGCAGGTCGTATGCGAAAGGGCTAGCTGGAATAATCTTAGAAGAGGAGAAAGATGCCATCACAATTTTGGGATTCGGGGATCCGTAGTGCCCGAGAACTACGACATCGCATGTGTCGATTCTCGATAGGAGACGAGGAAGGTGTAAGTGAATATTTCATCGGGTTTCGGGAATTGTGAGACCTGAGCGCAGGACTCGCGACCACGCGAGGTCCGATTTCCCGATAGGATAAAGGGAGATCACAAAGAAAGTCTGTGGGTATTGAGAACTCCCGACAAGGGGTTGAGGAGTATTTTAACTCTTCGAGCCTGGCAAAAAGAAGGTCGTGGTGGAAGCGGACGCGTGACGGGTGGCGTCTGCATCATTGTTCATCCTAACAAATGGATTCTTCGCACAATAATTGTTTTAAGAAATGGCATAGAAGCAAGAGAAAGTAAGGATCCCATCTAGCTCCCATCCCATATAAAAAAAGTTTGATAAATAAAAAAAATTGATATAAAAATATGAAAAATTTAACCCTAAAATTGATGAAGCATTTAACCCTAACCAAATCTTCCAGCTAACAAAATATCCTTTCCATGTTTAAGATGAGTACAATAAAGGATATAGTTTGATCCAATCCAAACGTATATTATGCATAAAGGAATATCAATTATATTAAGGTTTAAGGTTAAATGGTTTAAATGGTTTAATTATATGCATTAAGGTGGTTTAGGATAATAATCGGTAAGGATGCATTATTAATTAAAACCAGTTAACCCTATTAAAATACATCTAATTAAAATACAATGAACGTATTACATCGAAAATGTTGCTGATATTGTTAGGTACATTTTGTTCATGGATATTGTAGTATTACTTAATTGAAAAAGCTTGTACACTGGGTGTTTTATGTCATCTAATTGAATAAGTTGGAAGAAGATAAGATTAATGATTATTTCAAAGATGACAAATACATCAACAAAATCTATATTGTTAAAAAATCATATTGAAAAGTAGATCAATGGAAGTATTTTTGATAGATATCACACTCAAACAATCTATATAAGAATAATAATGAAAATAATTTTCGAAGTATATGGGTTAATGTTCAAAGAACAGTGGAATAGGAATCTCAGAAAAGACTGTGGCATTTATTTTGATTTGACTAACTTGTTATCAATTCCACAAATCACCAACAGAGAATAAGCATTGGAAGTCCTGGTAGTAATAACCTCACATTAAATTGGAACTATTGTGCTTTGACCAATGAGCTTCCAGTTATGCATTGATTTGAATATGTTGCAGTATAAAAGTTGTTGTTCATCGTAACAAATGGCTTCTTCGCACAATAATTGTTTTAAGAAATGGCATAGAAACAAGGAAATAAGCATTGGAAGTCCTAGTAGTAATAACCTCACATTAAATTGGAACTATCGTGCTTTGACCAATAAGCTTCCAATTATGCATTGATTTGAATATGTTGCAGTATAAAAGTTGTTGTTCATCCTAACAAATGGATTCTTCACACAATAATTGTTTTAAGAAATGGCATAGAAACAAGAGAAAGTAAGGATCCCATCTAGCTCAAGAAATGGCATAGAAACAAGAGAAGGTAAGAATCCCATCTAGCTCGGTCATCACAAGATGATGAGTAAAAATTCATTTCGAAAGGATCAAATCGATTGCATATATTGTGATAATATATGTCTATTTTTGAATGTCTATACATATATTTAAGCATACATATATGTATACATTGAAATGAATGCATGCAGTAAACACTAACCAGATTAATACATCATATTCACCTATCACTAGCACATCGACATGAAAAGTGTGGATGGTGAACACCAATACGAATCATACTAATAACCTACAACCAACCATTTTTCAACATTTTCTACATGTAAATAGGTCTAACCATTTTTCAAAATAAAAAATAGAACATCTTTCAATCATTTTTTACATGTAAAAAGGTCTAGAATACAAAGGAGGTGTACAGCTCAGTTGGAAATGCCAAGATGTCATATAGCCCACTATAAAGAGGAAAGGGATCCTTGGATGTACCTCAATCAACATAGGGCTTATAATGCAATCAGACTTTTCTAGTCTACTCATAATATTCATTTCGTCTGTAAATATTTCAAGTTTGAATTATTTTTGGTAGAAAATTCTGTATATTTGCAAGTCTGGATTATTTTTGGTAGAAAATTCTGTATATTTGCAAGTCTGGATTATTTTTGGTAGAAAATTTTGTAACAAATTAAATGTAGAGAGCAATTTAAAGGTAAAATTTTAAAAACATATTTTTCAAATTCTCAAAAACATATTTGTTTTGTTTTGGAAGGTTTTAAAGTAACTCAATATCTTAAAAAAACTTTAAAAAAATTAAATATATCTTTAAAAAAAAATTAAAAAGGTTTACTTAGTTTTAAAAAAAATTAAATATATCTTTAAAAAACTTAAAAAGGTTTACTTAGTTTTTATAATTTTTCTTCTGCATATTAAATTAACTATATACCTCCCCAGATGGGGTGACTGGGAGGGAAATGCAGCCACGTGGAGGCGAGTCGGGGCGAGGAGTTAATGCATCCACCAGCTCACGTCAACTCGCCCATTAACTAGCAATGCACACATGCAGGGGCATTCAAAGGCCGAGACCCCTCGCACAAGGGACGGGTACCAGCATTAACCAGAGAATTTTAATGGCGGAGGTGATGGATGAGGTTATAGCTTTGGCTGTAGTATTAGCGTTCATTATACGCGGTGTAAGTCCCGGTAGCAGACTGCCCCCGAACACGCAGGCGCACCAGCACCACGGTAGATTTTCTCACAGCTCACCGGAGTGGACGCTGCTCTTGGCCACCTCGACTCCCACTGAGCGCCCTGGGAGCACTCATCGAGATTGCAACATGCCAAGAATAAGAGGAAAATCACGACGAGGGGCAGCTTGGTATGCTGCGCAGTCGCACCGTAAAAGAAAGGAGAAATTCGAAAGGGCAATGGCAATGGCTTCCAGAAGACGCAGGGAGAGGCCAAGGATGCCTCCAATGGCAATCGTTGAGGAGGAGATCCCGGCAAGAGGTTTAGAAAGTCCTCCTGAGCACACCATGTTCTTTGTGCCTGAAGATTGGAACCCGCGCTCGTATTTCGGCTCAGCTGGTACCTCATGGCAGGCAGGAGGCACGAGTAGTCACCGCAACACAGGTGTTGAGCAGCCATACTCACCCTGCTATGTGGAAGAAGAACCTCCCCCCGAGCCCACCAGGGAAGCAGAGGGACACAACGCGCAGAGAGGAAAAGAGGCCACCAGCGAGGAGCGCGTGGAAAGCAATCGCTCAGAGCAGCCACCTTCAGTGGACTGGGATTATCTCAATCTCCTGTTTGAGATGAGAAATCTGCTAGAGGACCAGGTCTTCCGCATGGCGAGATTAGAACAACGGCTCGACATGTTCTTTGCAGCGCACTCGAGAGCCACGCCAAAGAAGCAATGCCCGACATGCGCGAGAGCCTACTCCTTTCCTGCAAGATGGAAGCACTCTACGGTCGACGACACACCCGGGCTCAGAGGTTATCTGATGTGCAGTCCCAAACTTTGCTTATGGTTTATTTATTTCAATTTATGCATTAGGCTAGATAGATATCAATGTTTTACAGTTCTAGGTAATAGACTCAGTTTCAGGACTATGCCTGCTCATCCCGGTTTCCTTCGGGCGGGACGTAGTAGAGACAATTTGGCCAAATTTTGTTTATGCTGCAAACATGGCGATAATTGGACATGGATGTCCAGCTGTCCCGGTTTCCTGCTCAGGCGGGACAGCTGGCATCACCTACAGATATGTATTTTGTCTATATTAATACAATAGGTTCCAACTTTTTTTACTTAAAAAAAAATAAATTAACTATATACCACTGCCTACATATTACATATTTAATTAACTATATAAAAAGCCTGCAAATTATATTAAATACCTCCTGATTATATTAAATTACATATTTAATTAACTATATAGAATGCCTGCAGTTTATATTAAATACCTCCTAATTATATTATATTAAATTGCATAGAAAATGGCGTAGGCAGTTTCTATGCAAGTATAATTTAAACTATTGTGCAGGTATAATTTTTTGAGTACATACCTATTCCAAAAAAGGCTGCCGAGTTAGATAATCAAATGCTCATTCAAGACTGATGTTGCTGCCTTTGAGATCAGGGCTGAGATACTGAAGAGACCTGCACATATACATTAGGAAAACATTAGCATGCAAGCGGTTGTGTCTAACGTGCATGCGGCTGTCTATAAATTTTAAAAATTGTAATTCTTACATACCGATTGCTTTGGCCAGAAAGTTTGAGCACCGATCCCCACTGTAATACCGACTGCTTTGGCCAAAAATTTTGAGCACAGATCGCCACTGTAATTCTTTACTGTAATCCTTCTTTTTGTTGCATGCGACTGAGTCTAAATAAAAAACTTCAATTGGAAAACGTTTACAAAATGGGTGGCTCAGAGAATGCATATGGGTCGCTCAGAGAATGTGTGGCAGTTTAGGTCGTGTGTGCATGTGGCTGTCTATAAAGCGCCCTTCCCCGTGCGTGCATGCATGCCGCTATGTGTAAAAAACTTAAATTCCCAAACGCTCACATAATGTGTGGCGGTTTAGGTCGTGGAATGTTCATAATGTGGGAGGTAATGCGTGGAGGTCGTGGAATGCTTACATATTAATCATTGAACGTGTCAATTATATATGTGCACAGTAATTTTTTAAGTATTCTTAGGTAAATGTAAAAAAGTAAACATGTTAACGGATGTCTTTATAAATGCAAGAAAGTTATGAGCAATAAATCGGGTTCATTGATTTTGGAGGACGACTAAGAATATGCCAGCATCTTGAATGTGTATCCATCAGATTAGGGTTTAAAGTTAAATAAGGTTAAAAGATCATTAATTATGCCCATTTCCAATAGGTGTACGCCTAATCAAGTAAAATATCAAATATACTTTGAATGGTGAAATATGAAAGTCACAAATATGAAAATCTACAAAGGAATATCAATATTTTTAAGACAAGTACAAGGAAAAGTAGACTAAGCCAACAAATCTATTCCCAATGGTGGAATGTCATCAACAGAATCCATTTTTGGAAGTAGTGAGAAAACATTTTCATTTTCAATCAGATCATTGCACTGGTCTTGAAATGGAAATCGCAACCCAGAGTTTTGTAAGATGGATACATTTGTGATATTTGTTGGGACACAAGAACCGATCATCAAATCATAGAACATGAGTGGAACTTCATTGTTATTGCACATCAGCACTATCCCGTCCACTGTTCGAAATGGAAGATATCCAGGACATTT
>JASDQU010101886.1:60855-73193 GCA_032191745.1 Picea mariana
TTAAAGACATATAACAAAAAACATTATGTGGTTTTCTCCTGCATTGGGGGTTTCCACGTAAAAATATTGGTGTATTGTGTATGTGTATAATTGTTCATTGTTCATGGTTTATTTATTCTGCACTTGTTGAATGATATTGGTAAATTCATCATAAGGTTAAAAACTCTTATATACATTGTGGTTAAAAGGATTAAAAAAAAATATTACCGATTCACCCCGCTCTTAGTAATCCAATAATTGGTATCATAGCACGTCCTTCAAAAATAAGTTTAACAACTGGAAGGATGTCATGGATTACTCTAAGATTGATATACCATAGTTTGATGGAGAAGATTATACCTTCTAGAGAAGAATAATGAAGACAAACATACATGCACTAGGATTTGATGTTTGACGATCAATAGTAGATGGATACAAAGCACTAACCACTCCTCCAATAGATAAAGATGGAAAAAAACTTGAAGAAAATGGTTCAAGAGCCACAAGTTCACTTTTGAATGGACTGACTAAATAAATATACACTAAAGTTATGCAATGTGACTTCGCGAAAGAAATMTGGGACAAACTGAAGAATATATACGAAGGASATGAGAAAGTCAAGGAAGTTAGACTTCATATTTTCAGAGAAAAGTTYGAACAATTGAAGATGAATGAAGATGAAGACATAACAACCTACTTTCTACTAGTTGATGAAGTAGTAAACAATATCAAGGGACTAAGAGACGAGTTAAAGGAATAGGTTGTTGTAAAAAAGGTATCAAGATCCCTACCAATGAGATTTGATTCAAATATTTCATCACTAGAAGAGAGAGTGGACCTAAGTACAATGACCATGGATGAGATGCATGGAACACTCACAACTTATGAGATGAGAACAGAGAAAGACAATCTTGTTACAAAGGAAGCAAAATTTAAAGCATCTAATAAGACAAAGAAAAAGGACAAGCAAAAGACAAAGTCATATAGTAGCAACAACGATATCTCAAAAGATGATGAATAAGTGGTCAACTTCGTTAGAAGGATGAAAAAGAGAACTGGTAAATATAACGATAAGCTTCCATTGAATTGTTTTAATTGTGATTGTATTGGTCATTTTTCGTATAAATGTCCCCATAAGAAAAAATAAGAAAAAAAATAAAAAAAATGAAGAAGATGACTCTAAGAGGAAACAAATATACAAAGGAAAAAGAACAAAAAATAATTTTTTCAAGAAAATATTTTGCACCAAAGAAGACAGTTCCTCATCATATGAAGATGAAGTGAACGATAGTGATACAGACAAGGTATTATTCATGGAAGTAGAATATTACGATGAACAAGGTTTCGAACAAGAATATGAAGAGGCAGAAGTTGACTACAAAAAATAATTGTTGAGTTCTATAGAGGTTATAAAAATGGAAAAGAAGAAAAACAAATCACTTCAGGAAGAACTAAAAAGGAAAGAGGGAGATCCGAATTCCAATTCCAAATAACTAGAGAAGATGATCACTAAATTAAAAATCCAAGTAGAAGAAGAAAAGAGGATTGAAGAAGCACTCAGAGAACGATTAGAAGAAATAGACATGATCATTGGAAATTTGGAAGCAGAGATTGTCACCTTGAGAAAATATCTCTATAAGAAAAACATGTAGAACATCTCTAAAGTTTTGGACGAGATTATTAGAAGTCAAAGACCACATCATGACAAGTTCCGACTAGGATACAACTAGACAGAAAAACCAAAAAGCTACGTACATACATTAAGAGGATCTCTTGAGAAGGAAGAAGACAAGGAGTTTCATAAGGAAGATCACAAAGAAACTCCACAACCCAGAAGATTCAGATTTCATAATCAGTAGCAGTTAGAAACAAGGCGACCTCAAGAAGAAAAATGATTCATAAGAGTAACTCCCCTTAGAATATCTTCAACTCCCAGGTATCAAACTATCTTTCTTAGACTATGTTATTCATGTAACAATTTTTGACATAAGACCATAAATTGCAGAGAAAATAACAGGAACAAAAAAAACCATGAAAGTTATGCAAGAAATTGTTATTCAAGAAGTCCTAGTGAAACACATATCATAATCTACAACATGTTTGAATCCTTGAGTACTGAAGAAGAATGCTACAGGTGCAAGGACTTTGGATACAAGACAAAAGATTGTAGATTGAAATTTCTTCCAAGAGAATCACAACAAAACGACAACAGTTACAGACATGAGCATCAAATAATATGGACAAAGAAAAAAAATTAGTACAACAATGAAGAATGCACACTCGCTATACAATATCAACATAAGAACCGTGGTTGGTATGTTGACAGTGGTTGTTCAAAGAACATGAAAGGTGATAAGGACATGTTTCTAACTTTGAAAAAAGAAAGATATGGGTGAGTCTCTTTTGGAAATTACAACCAAAATTATTGGAAGATGCACAATCAATATTGGAAGTAAGAATGCCAAGTCAAAAAATGTTCTACTAGTGGACTATATGAAACACAATCTTCTAAGTGTAAGTAAAATGTGTGACCAAGGTTACAAACTTGTGTTTGATTCATATAAATGCGAGATAAGAAAAAACAATTCAGGCAGAGTGGTGGTGACAACTGTGATAACTCCAAGCAACATATACGTACTAAGTGAAATTGGAAAGAAAAAGTGTTGTTTAGGAAAGGAAGATGAAATTTGGTTATGGCACAGAAGAATGGGTCACATAAATTTTGATAATATTGTCAAGGTCAGCAGAAAGAAAGTAGTCAGAGAAATGCCCCAGATCATGAAGCCAACAAATACATTATGCAAGCATTGTCAACAATGAAATCAAACCAAGACCAAGTTCAAATCAAAGAATACTCCACAACAAGACCGCTGGAAATTGTGCATACTGATCTAGTTGGGATGACTAGAGAAAAGGGGTTGAAAGACGAGAAATACTTTATTCTCTTATTTGATGATTATACAAGAATGTCTGTAGTTTGTTTTTTAAGGAAGAATTCAGAGGCATTCGAGAACTTCAAAATGTACAAGGAGATGGTTGAAAATGAAATAGATTAAAAAATAAAATGTTTGAGATCGGACAATGGATGAGAGTTTACCTAAAAGGAATTTACAAACTTATATACTAAGCATGGGATAAATATACAATTCTTTGTTGCTAGAACACCACAACAAAATGGAGTCATCGAAAGGAGGAACACAACAATACATGAATTGGCTCGAACTATGTTAATGGATTCGAAGTTGACAAACATTGTTTGGGTATAGGCAGTGCATACAACAATTCACATTCAAAACAAAGGAATGCTTATGAACAACTGTGATAAAACTCCCTATGAGTTATGGAAAGGAAGACCAACGAATGTGAAGCATTTTAGAGTTTTTGGAAGGAAATGCTATGTTAAAAGTGAAGATGAAAAAACAAGAAAGTTTGAATCTCGTGTTGACAAAGGTATACTTGTTGGGTACTCAATCATAATGAAATTATATAAATGCTTTGATCTAAGGCTCAATGAAATTGTGGAAAGAATCAATGTGACGTTTGATGAGACAGGTGGACAAAGGATAAGAGAAGAATGAAATGATTCAATGGAATAGGTTTACGAAGAAGAAGTAGCGAAAGAGGAAGATGAAGAAGAGTAGTCATAAAAAGAGAAATAAGAACAAGATATTAAAGTACCTCCAAAGACACCTAACAGACGTATATAGAAGAATCATCCATCATGTCATATTATTGGGAATAAAGATGTAGGAGTTGAAACTAGAAGAAGAATTCGTTCACCAGAACAATTAAACCTAGCACTATTATCTACAATTGAGCCAAACAATTTTGAAGAATCCAACAAGAATGAATTTTGGATAAAAGCCATGGATGAAGAGTTAGATCAGATAGAGAAGAATGACACTTGGAAACTTGTTACAAGGCCAAGAAACAATAATGTGATTGGTACAAAGTGGGTCTTCAGAAAAAAATTGAACAAAGATGGACATGTTACCAGGAACAAATCAAGATTGGTATGTAAAGGATACATTCAGGTTCAAGGTATAGAATTTGAAGATATGTTTTCCCCAGTTGCCAAAATGGAAGCATTTAGATTGATCCTCTCTTATGCATTCTCCAAGAATATTAAAGTGTATCAGATGGACATGAAATCAACCTTCCTAAACGGAAACCTAGATGAAGAAGTCTACATTGAGAAACCATAAGGATTTCAGTTTTCAGATAATGCAAATTATGTTTGCAAGTTGAAAAAATCCTTGTATGGCCTTAAATATTCCCCCAGAGAATGGTATTCCAGATTGGACAGATACTTACAACATCAATGGTTCAGAAAAGGGAATGAAGACAACAACCTTTACATCAAGGTAAATCAAGATAGTATTTTTGTCAATGTTTCATGGAAACCTGCATAGGAGATCTAGCTAAAGCATACACAAACAAAGCTTATGAAGAAAAGGAAGAGAGATACACAATGAATAATGAGAACAAATGCATATTATTATCTTTTCAATGAGTGAGTGATATTCACTCATATAGGCAATGACATCCTATAATTAGGAATACATGCATAATAGTGATGGTCTAAGATTAAAAAATCTAAAATAGAGCTAGTCAGTTAACTCCCACTGAACTAGTGTTACTCCCACTAAACTAGTGTGCCGGAAATATAAATTTCTCCAACACCCCCCCCGAACATCACTATGGAGTAAAAAATGAGTCTTGACTATCAGGCCATTTTAGGTACTCATGTATAATGCAAGTAATGAACACTGAATAAAAACGAGGAAAGAGGGAAAACCACATGGGAACAAAACACCCCCTCAAAAGATAATGTATCAAAATAAGAAAATGGTAGTTGCTAGTTAACCGTGTTCTTCACTGCAAGATGATCCCACAAAGTCTGAAACTTATGCTCACTGAAAGTCTTCGTGAAGATGTATAAATATTTATGGATCTGATGAAATCCTTTGGCAACCTGTCAGGTCTTATACCTCTTGATCCTGTAGATCCATCTGCACCTAAAAATATTCCTTTTTGGTGGAAGTGGAACCTGACTCCAAGTCTAGTTCTATAGGATTGAGTCATACTCTTTCTGCATGGTTTCTTTCCATAATGGATTTCCCACAACCCTATTCTAGTTCTATGGATCAGTAGATTGAACCATATAGAAATGCATGGGCATCACAGGTTCTTAATATGAAAATACATGAGAAGGCTCCTCATGCTGAGATCGAGTCCTCCTCGAATCAAATGGATTATCTGCAAGGTTTCTTGCTGCCTGAAGTGTAAACTTTGCCTTCTTGGGAATCTACTGAAGCTTAAACGTTGGCTTCTTATCTGGATGTACTACCTGCTTATTTCCATGTACAGAATCTGAGTGTATGGAATCATATCTGATGTCTAAAATTGATGGAAGGACAAGAGTATATGCATGTTGCACTAGAGGTGCATGCAAAGTACTCTCCTTATGTGTAAGTAGAATAGAGGAGTCATCGTCAGAAAACTTAGTGAATTTATACAACCTTGACTTGTGATCCACCTCACCAATTGCAATGATGGAATTGCCATGCATGTCAATTACTGAAACTAAATCTGATGTAAATTCAACGTTTTTACCTTTTTGAGTGATCTGATAAACTAAGAGAAGATTCATAGAAAGCTTTGGAACATGTAAAACATTCTCCAAACTGCCATTGTGGAGTTCCACTCTCCCTTCTTCTGCTACTGCTACTGAAGTATCATCCCCCATGAGAATAGGGGGTCTTGAGCATGGACTCAAAGAAGTAAAAACTTCCTCTTTCGTTCCCATATGATGGGATGCAACATAATCTATAATCCATGAATCAGATGAGAAATTAATTGCAACAAGAGCATGATGATTACCTTTCTTAGGAGCAGGATCTTCTTCCTTCGGCCTCTTGACTCCCTCTGGAATGAAGTTTCCAAGATTGTTCTGCTGAAGTGTCTGTGCCATAAGATCGATTTGTTTCTTCATGCATGTGCATTCTTCATGATTCAATTTATTGCAGTAAGTACACTTCTTTCCCTTCTTCTTCTTCTTCTTCTTGGAATTTGAAGAGTCTTTGGACCCTGAATAATCATTAAAGGGTTTGGAATATCCCTCCTTCCCGTTCTATTTGGATGACCCTTTTCCATCATGCATGGTGAGTGCATGTGCTTTGGGATCTTTAATGAGGCCCATCTGTATGAGTTTTTTCTGCTCTTGTGTAAGAGACTCAATGAATTGAGCCAACGTAGACATTTTCCAATTTGTTCCAAAAAGACATCTGCCAGAATGGAAATTGGAGACATATACAACGTATTCTGGTTCTAGCTTGGCCAAGATTGTCAGAATAAGTTGTTTCTCTTGTGTAGACTTATCAATACCACATTCACCCAAGCTCAATAACAAAGATTTACATTTAGTAAAAAAATCTTGTATATTATTAAAACTTTTAGGGTCTAAGGTATTCAACTCTACCTCAAGCATATGACCTCGCATCTCATTCTGCTTTCCAAAGAGTCCTTTCAGGGTGGTCCATATCTCGTTTGGAGTCTTTCATGCAGCAACATGAAACCATAAATCAGTGGAGATTAAATCAAGAAGTAATCATGTGGCCTCATCCTTACGGTTTGCCCATATCATCTTCTCAATCGCTGATGTAGGTTCTGTTTCTGCCGCCATCATCAAATTATACAGTTGTTTCCTTATGATTTGAATTCTTCCTTGCGCTTCCAATCAAAATAATTGTATGGTGTGAGGATTACCACCAAGTTTGACTGTATAATAATTGTCCTTTCCATCTCTTCCACTATTTCTAAGAACCCCTAAAAATTTACTCTCAATCTGCAAGTGGAAAAATTAAGAAATCACGGCAAGAAGGGTACTTTAAGTGAAAATTCGTATCARTTTTAGGAGACGATATTCTGACTTACTTCCTGAGAAAATGATGAGGAATCTCACCAAACGGTTGAAAACCCACTTGCAAAATGGGTCGATTTACTTCCCACACAAGTCGTTTCTTCATAAACTTAATATTTTGGGGGCAATAACTGTAGAAAGGTACGAMCACAGATTTGTATCAGTTTCAGGAGGCTATCTTCTGACTTACTTTCTAAGCAAATGATGAGGAATCTCACCAAACAGTTGAAAACCCACTTGCAGAATGGGTCGATTTACTTCTCTAGTGGGTTGTTTCCTAAAAMATTTAATATTTTGGGAGACATCACTGTTGAAAGGTACGACCACAGATTCGTATCAGTTTCAGAATACTATCTTTCAGATTACTTTTTGAGCAAATGATGATGAATTTCGCCAAATGGTTGAAAACCCACTTGCATAATGGGTCAATTTACTTCCATCATGTGCCATTTCCTCAAAAAAATAATAGTTTTGGAGAAATAACTGTTGAAAGGTACAACCACAGATTTAACTCGCTGAAACTTCGATTTTCCTTATTCTTTGGCTTGTCTGGCTTGCTCCAAGTAGCGTAGCTCTGATACCATGTCAATGTTTCATGGAAACCTGCACAAGAGATCTAGCTAAAGCATACACAAACAAAGCTTATCAAAAAAAGGAAGAGAGATAAACAATGAATAATGAGAATCAATGCATATTATTATCTTATCAATGAGTGAGTGATCTTCACTCATATGGGAAATGACAACCTATAATTAGGAACGCATGCATAATAGTGATGGTCTAAGATTAGAAAGTCTAAAATAGAACTAGTTAGTTAACTCCCACAGAACTAGTGTTACTCCCACTGAACTAGTGTGCCGAAAATAGAAATTTCTCCAACAATTTTGTTGATTGAAGTTTATGTTGATGATATTATCTTTGGAAGTGATGATGGCATGATGAACAATAAATTTCCAAAGGATATGAAAAATGAGTTTGGAATATCATTGCTTGGAGAATTATCCCTTTTTTTGGGTCTTCAGATATGACAAAGCACCCAAGGCATCTTCATCTCTCAGACCAAGTATATCAGAGAAATGATAAAAAGATTCAAACTGGGATATTGCAAACCAGTCAATACTCCTATGCAAACTATTTTCAAGTTAAGTAAAGATGATGATTAAAAAGCTACATATTAGAGGTACTACAGGTCAATGATTGACAACTTACTGTATGTGAAAGATTCCAGACTAGATGTGATGCAGGCAGTTGGATAGGTTGCATGATTTCAATCAACACCAAAGGAATCACATGTTTTGGAAGTAAAGAGGATATTCAAATATTTCAAGGGTACATATAAGTTTGGATTATGGTATCCAAAAGGGAAGGATCTATCACTTATTGCGTACACAGATGCAGATTGGGCAAGTTCCATTGATGATCAAAGAAGTACATATGGAGAAAATATCTACTTGGGTGAGTGTTTGGTATCTTGGCTAAGCAAGAAACAATCATCAATATCATTGTCTAGAGCTGAAGCAAAGTATATTGCAGCAACAATAATGTTGTACATAGGTGATATGGATGAAAAAAACATTGAAAGATATATAGGTTGAGTATGATGAACCCATTCTGATAATTTGTGATAACACAAGCGTCATCAATATCTCAAAGAATTATTTGATGCACACCAAGATGAATCAAATTTTGATCAAGTTTCATTTTATATGGGAACAAGTGGCAGAGAAGAAAATTATATCTGAGTATGTTGAGACAAAAAAAAAGATTGCATATATCTTTGCAAAATCGCTTCCAAGGGAAGCTTTTGAGTATCTTTGCTAGAAACGTGGAGTAGTTTCTACCCCATAATGAATTTTGAATGCTTTTCTTATGTCATAGGTTTACACAATGAAGCACCATGAAAAGGAAAATTAAGTTAGGGGGAGCATACCTGAAGGGAAGTTACCCTTTACACTTGATGTCAAAGGGGGAGATATTAATCAAAGGCATGAAGAGAAAGCACATAGGCATGATTCTAGGGGGAGTGATGGTCACAGGGGGAGCATGAGCATCATGAATTCAATGTTGCATCATAGTGTTGCCATCAATTCCAAAGGAAGAGATTGTTGATTAATTGGGTTGGTTGTTATTGATGTCAACTCTTGAAGCAAGTGTGGTAGAAAATTTTAGTAGCCCCAGAAGTGTGGATAAGGAACCCATGTTTATCTAAGGAATAATGTAATGAAGATCAATGAATTTGCAGTAAAGACTATCATAGATGGATAGCACATGTCGTGTCATTTTTAGTGATATGTGGCACATCACGTAATTCCTCATGGTTAAAGAGATATGGCTTAGTGAAGTTGGATAACCCTCATGAGATTTCTAGAAGCACCTAGAATCTCAAAGAAGTCAATTATTCTAGAAGCTCCTAGAAGAAGTTTATTAATCAAAGTGGTTGTAACTAGGAGTTAATCATGGGTAAAATTGTTTCATAAGAAAACAATTAAAAATAAATTTGTTGCAACATGAAGTAGTGAGTTTACTATTTGTGGTAAAGTGGTTGCAAGTGGGTAAAGTAGTTAAAAGTGTGTTAGCCCTAAAAGAGGGAAGTTGGGTAAAAGAGTTAGAAGATAACACCTAAAGGAAACTACTTGGAGAGTATAAATAAGAGAGAAAGGGTCTCCAATTTGCACCTAATTTAGCACATTGAATATCTATTTTGTGAATTTTTATGGGCATGAATCATTGATAAATCTAGAGTAGTGAGGCTGAAGCAGTTGTGAGAGAAGTTGCAGGTTCAAAGGGTCGAGAATGTGGGTACTAAACAAGGGTTTTACTGAAGATATCTGCAAGTTGCAGTACTAGAAGGACGCATACATCCGCAGGACATAGTGGGATAAAACGTGGATACCTGCGAGTCTACTGAAGACAAAGCACAAATCTGTTTCCAAAGATGAAGAAAAGGAAGATAAGATATATCAGTGGCAAGTTGTAGAGCTGAGAAGAGGCTACATGATGGCCTAACAGTGGGAAGGTACAACAAAGCTATCTACAATAATAAAAGGTATGTTATATGCTCGTCTTAAGTGGGTCTTTGGTGAATACTTGGGGTATGGTTGTGGGAGACTGAGATTTTTCCCTTGAGGGATGATTGGTTGTATGGTACACTTTGTATAATATAGATCTACAGGGTTACATTGCTACTGTATTGATTGGTTGTTGTGGGTATAATTCATTGGGCATCTTGTTAAGATATATTTTATGTTATTTGGAGCATGGTTGAAGGTTTATGGTTCAAACCTATTGATATCAGTACATGTTGTGATTACATAATAATAAGGGTTTGATGTATGGTTAATCTAATGGCCTCTTATATCACACAACATCAATGAGACATTTGTATGAACCTAGTACATGGTTGTGTCAAATCTACTTGGATATTGGATGAGTATTCGTTTCTATCAGATCAACTAGTTTGTGAGAAAATACAGAGAGATCAGAGAGTGAACGAGACTGATACAATGACAGAGACAACATTAGTGATACTAGCAAAACCTTGTTATAGTCCACTAGTTGTAGAAAACAGAGGCACAAACATCCATGAGTTTCATTATGGAAATATGGAGAAATCTGTGTGTTGCAGAATATATAGGTCGCAGATCTACATGAAAGTTTTGAAGAAGATTAGTATAGGTTGTGACAGGATTTCAGTGATAGTTATAACAGTGATAGAGTTTATTTAGTGACTGTGACATGTTGTCTACATTTGGAATTTATACTTCAGGGTGGTTGGACGGGGCAAGGATAGCTGGTTGTAGACACCTTCCAGTTGTAGCCAAAGAATATAAGACATTGCAGCCTCCTTCTAGTTGTAGCCAGAGAATTGGGAAGCTGGAGCTTTCCTCAGGTTGTAGATTGAGAATCTAGCAGGTTGGAGTCTCCTTTGAGTTGGAGCTAGAAAAAAAAGGAAGTTGGTGCTTCCAATGAATGTACTACTTAAAGACATATAAGAAAAAACATTATGTGGTTTTATCCCGCATTGAGTTTCCACATAAAAATATTGGTGTATTGTGTATGTGTATGATTTCTCATTGTTCATGGTTTATTTATTATGCACTTGTTGAATGATATTCATAAACAGATCATATGGTTAACAACACTTATATACACTATGGTTAAAAGAATTAAAAAACACTATTACCGATTCACCCCCCTCTTAGTAATCCAATAATTGGTATTAGAGCAGGTCATTCAAAAAACAATTTAACAACTAGAAGGAGATCACATATTACTCTAAGATTGTGATACCACGGTTTTATGGAGAAGATTATGCCTCCTGGAGTAGAAGAATGAAGACACACATACAAGCACTAGGATTTGAGGTTTGGCGATCAGTAGTAGATAGATACAAAGCACCAACCACTCCTCCAATAGATAAATATTGAAAGAAACTTGAATAAAATAATTCAAGACCCACAAGTGCACTTCTGAATGGTCTGACTAAATAAATATATACTAATGTTATGCACTGTGACTCCTCGAAATAAATTTGGGACAAACTGAAGAATATATACGAAGGAGATGAGAAAGTAAAGGAAGCTAGACTTCAAATTTTCAGAGCAAAGTTTGAACAATTGAATATGAATGAAGATAAAGACAAAACATCATATTTTCTACGAGTTGATGAAGTAGTAAACAATATCAAAGGACTGGGAGACAAGATAAAGGAATCCGTTGTTGTAAAAAAGGTATTGAGATCCCTATCAATGAGATTTGATTCAAACATTTCAGCACTAGAAGAGAGAGTGGACCTAGCTACAATGACCATAGATGAGTTGCATGAGACACTCACAACTTATGAGATGAAAACATAGCAAGCAAATATGCCTACAAAGGAAGAAACATTCAAAGCATCTAAGAAGACAAAACAAAATGACAAGAAAAAGACAAAGTCAAATAGTAGCAACAACAATATCTTAGAAGACGATGAAGAAGTGACCAACTTCGTTAGAAAGATGAAAAAGGGAACTGACAAATATAAATGTAAGCTTTCATTGGTTTGTTTTAATTGTGATGCTATTGGTCATTTTTCTGATAAATGTCCCTATAATAAAAATAAAAGAAATGAATAAGATGACTCTTATAAGAAACAAATATACAAAGGAAAAAAAACCAAAAAGAAAATTTTCAAGAAAAGCCTTTGCACCAAAGAAGACAGTTCCGCTTCAGATGGAGATGAAGTCAACAATAGTGATACAGAAAGGGTATTATTCATGGAATTAGTATATTCCGATGAAGAAGGCTTCTAATAAGAATATGAATAGGTAGAAGTTGACTACAAAGAAGAATTGTTGAGTTCCATAGAAGTTATAAAAAAAAAAAGAAGAAAAACAAGTCACTTCAGGAAGAAATAAAAAGAAAAGAGGGAGATTAGAATTCCAACTCCAAAGAAATA
>JASDQU010101886.1:73243-135602 GCA_032191745.1 Picea mariana
AAAAGAAATGAATAAGATGACTCTTATAAGAAACAAATATACAAAGGAAAAAAAACCAAAAAGAAAATTTTCAAGAAAAGCCTTTGCACCAAAGAAGACAGTTCCGCTTCAGATGGAGATGAAGTCAACAATAGTGATACAGAAAGGGTATTATTCATGGAAGTAGTATATTCCGATGAAGAAGGCTTCTAATAAGAATATGAATAGGTAGAAGTTGACTACAAAGAAGAATTGTTGAGTTCCATAGAAGTTATAAAAAAAAAAAGAAGAAAAACAAGTCACTTCAGGAAGAAATAAAAAGAAAAGAGGGAGATTAGAATTCCAACTCCAAAGAAATAGAGTAGATGATCACTAAATTAAATATCCAAGTAGAAAAAGACAAGAGAATTGAAGAATCACTCAGATAAAAGTTAGAAGAAAGAGACATGATCATTGAGAATTTGGAAGCATATATTGGCACATTGAGAAAATACCTCCAGAATAAAAACACACAGAACAACTCTAAAGTTTTGGACGGGGTTATTAGAAGTCAAAGGCCACATCATGACAAGTCTGGACTAGGATACAACCAGACAAAAAAAAATTCAAGCTCCAATACAACAGATCAAGAAAAAAAACCAAGAAGCTACACAATGACAATCCGAGGATCTCCTGAGAAGGAAGAAGACAAGAATTTTCATATGGAAGATCACAAAGATACTCCACCACATAGAAGATTCATATTTCAGAATCCACAACAATCAGAAACAAGAATTCCTCAAGAAGAAGAAGGATTCGTAAGAGTAACTCCCTTTAGAATATCTTCAACTCCCAAGTATCAAACTATATTTCTTGGACTATGTTAGTAATGTAACAATTTTGGACACAAGGATGTAAAATGCAGAGAAAATAACAGAAACAAAAACAACAATGAAAGTTATGGAAGAAATGGTTACTCAAGAAGGCCTAGTCAAACACAGAGGAAAAGATACAATGGGTTTGAATCCTTGAGTACTGCAGTAGAATTATACATGTGCAACAACTTTGGACACAAGGCCAAAGATTGTAGAATGAAAGTTCCTCCAAGAGAATCACAACAAAACAACAACACCAATTATATAGAGGAACCTCAAAGACTGTGGATAAGGAAAAAAATCAGTACAACAATGAAGAATGCACACTCGCTCTACATGCTCAACACAATAAACGTGGTTGGTATGTTGACAATGGTTGTTTAACGCACATGACAGGGGATAAGGATAGGTTTCTAACTTTGAAAAAATAAAGATATGGGTCATTCTCTTTTGGAAATGACAACTCATATAGAATCATTGGAAGACGCCCACTCAATATTAGAAGTAAGAATGCCAAGGAAAAAAATGTTCTACTAGTGGAAGATATGAAACACAATCTTCTGAGTTTAAGTAAAATGTGTGACCAAGGTCACAAAATTGTGTTTGATTCATATAAATGCGAGATAAGTAAAAAAAATTTAGGTAGAGTGGTGGACCTCATAGATGATTTTAGGGGTTAAATTTCACTCAAGGGCTAATTTTCCATGTTTTTTCAAAAAACGAGATTCGCTATTTTAAAAATGATTCGCCTAAATTCTATAGGATAAAATTATTTTACCTTAAAAATCACCAAAAGTTTATAAAATCTATATAAATCCTTAGAAATTTGAATATTTTTACAAAAATATCGCCGAACATTCATAGTTGGCATATGAAGGATTAGTAAGATTCGCCAAGGTTTCTATATTTTAAAATAAATTTCCATCCTTAAAATCATCCCTGGTGGTGGTGACAACTGTGATAACTCCAAGCAACATATACGTACTAAGTGAAATGCCCCATATCAGGCAGAAAGGAAGCAGTCAGAGAAATGCCCCATATCATGAAGCCAACAAATACATTATGCAAACAATGTAAAAAATGAAAGCAAATCTAGAACAAGTTCAAATCAAAGGAATACTCCACAAAAAAACCACTAGAAATTGTGCATATTGATCTAGTTGGGCCGACTAGAAAAAAGGGGTTGAAGGGTGAGTAGTACTTTATGTTACTAGTTGATGACTATACAATAATGAAAACAATTTGTTTTCTCAGGAAAACGCCAGAGGCATTCAACAACTTTAAAATGTAGAAGGAGATGGTTGAAAATGAAATAGATTAAAAAATCAAATGTTTGACATCGAACAATGGAGGAGAATTTATCTCAAAGGAATTTATGAACTTCTACAGTGAGCATGGGATAAAAAGACAATTTTTCATTGCTAGGACACCACAACAAAATGAAGTCGTCAAAAGGAAGAACTCGACAATACAGAAAATGGCTTGAACTATGTTAATGGATTCCAAGTTGACAAATGTTTTTTGGGTACAAGAAGTGCATACAACAATGCACATTCAAAACAGAGGAATGCTCAGAAACAACTAAGATAAAACTCACTATGAGATATGGAAAGGAAGAACAACGAATGTGAATCATTTCAGAGTTTTTGGAAGTAAATGATATATTAAAAGAGAAGATGGAAAAATTGAAAAGTTTGAATCTCATGTTGACAAAGGTAATGTCGTTGGGTACTCACGCACAAGGAAAACATACAAATACTTCAATCTAAGGCTCAACAAAATTGTGGAAAGAATTAATGTGAGATTTGATGAGACAGGTGAATGAAGAATAAGAGAAGAAGGAAATGATTCAATGGAACAGGGTCATGAAGAAGAAGTAAAGTAAGAAGAAGTAGAAGAAGAGGAAGATGAAAACGAGCAGTCAGAAGAGGAACAAAAACAACAAGATATTCAAGTACCTCCAAAGAAACCTAGCACACAAATACAAAAGAATCATCCACCAGGTCAAATTATCAGGAATAATGATGTAGGAGTTGAAACTAGAAGAAGAATTTGTTCATCAAAACAACTAAACCTAGAACTATTATCTACAATTGCACCAAGAAGTTTTGAAGAAGCCAAAAATGATGAATTTTGGATCAAAGACATGGATGAAAAGTTAGATGAGATAGAGAAAAATGACACTTGGGAACTAGTTCCAAGGCCAAGGAAAAATAATGTGATAGGTACAAAGTGGGTCTTCAGAAACAAGTTGAACGAATATAGATAGGTTACCAGGAACAAAGCAAGATTGGTATGTAAAGTATACACTCAGGTTGAAGGTATAGACTTTGAAGAGACATTTTCCCCAGCTGCCAGAATGGAGGAAATCAGATTGATCCTCGCTTATGCTTGCTCCAAGAATATTAAAGTGTATGAGATTGACGTGAAATCAACCTTCCTAAATGAAAATCTATAGGAAGAAGTCTACATTGAACAATTAGAAAGATTTCAGTTGTCAGAGAATGAAAATTATGTTTGCAAGTTGAAAAAGGCCTTGTATGGTCTTAAACAGGGACCCTAGAGCATGGTATTCTAGATTGGACAGATACTTACATCAGCAAGGGTTGAGAAAAGGAAATGTATACAAAAACCTCTACATCAAGGTAAATCAAGATAGTATTTTTTTAATTGAAGTTTATGTTGATGATATTATATTTGGAAGTGACGATGATAATATGAGCCAAAAGTTTGCAAAGGATATGTAAAATGAGTTCAAAATTTCATTTCTTGGATAATTATCCTTATTTTTGGGTCTTTAGATATGTCAAAGAACCCAAGGCATATTCATCTCTCAGACCAAGTATATCAGAGAAATGCTAAAAAGGTTTGGAATGGAAGATTGCAAACCAGTCAGTACTCCTATGCAAACTAGTTGCAAGTTAAGTAAAGATCATGATTCAAAAGATACCGATTGGAGGAATTACAGGTCAATGATTGGAAACTTACTTTATGTGACAGCTTCCAGACCAGATGTGATGCAGACACTTGAACAAGTGGCACAATTTCAAGTAGCACCAAAGGAATCACATGTTTTGGAAATAAAGAGGATATTCAAATATCTCAAGGGTACATAAGAGTTTGGATTATGGTACCCAAAAGGGAAGGGACTATCACTTATTTCCTACACAGATGCAGATTGGTTAGGTTGTATTGATGATCAAAGAAGTACAAGTGGAACATTTTTTATACTTGATTGAGTGTTTGGTATCTTGTTTAAGAAAGAAACAATCATCAATATCATTGTCTACCACTGAAACAGAGGACATTGCAACAATAACATGTTGTACATAGGTCCTATGGATGAAACAAACATTGAAAGATATACAGGTTGAGTATGATGAGCCCATTATGATATTCTATGATAACACAAGCGCCATCAATATCTCAAAGAATACAATGATGCACTCCAAGATGAATCACTTTCCGCTCATGTTTAATTTTATACGTATATAGGTTGTAGAGAATAACATTAGAGTTGAGTATGTTGGGACTAAATAACATATTGCAGATATCTTTACAAAACCGCTTCCAAGGTAATATTTTGAGTATATTCGCCAGAAACTCAGAGTAGTTTCTACCCCAAAATGAATTTTGAATTCTTTTCTTATATGTCATAGATTTACACAAGGAAGCACCATAAAGAGGACAATTCAGTTAGGGGGAGAAACCTCGAAGGGAAGTTACCCTTTTCCCTTGATCTCAAAGGGGGAGAGATTAATAAAATACATGGAGAGAAAGAACATAGACATGATTCCAGGGGGAGAGATGGTCATAGGGGGAGCATGAGTGTCATGACTGTTGGCATGTTTACAGGAAGAGTGTGCTTGTCATTTATGGCAAGAATAGCAGCGACGATGGCATATTGGTAGCACTGATGGAAAAAAGGAAATCATAGATGATAGTATCGAGAATGACTAGACCATGAGAAATTGTTGTCTACAAGCTCAAGAGGACGAGCACTGGGGAGAAGAGGAACTATTAGCCATGGGCTGTTAGATCCAGTGGAGTTGCAAGGAGGATAAGCCCAGGAGTCATTCAATACTCCAAATCTTAGAAGGAATCATGGCCGCTCATTGAGGTAGGACACATGGTGAGAGATCAACATTGCACTGATTCGCAAATCAGTAAATTAGATATAGGAGAAGCAAAAACATGCAAAGACCGAGTTTGCAAAGGTGATCACAACCATTTATCGAGGAATGTTGTGGGTCGTCGATCGGACAAGAGACCAAATGCAAATTCGCGAAGTCCCGATTCGCGAAGGAGAGATCCAGGCCGTCGGATCACATAGGACCGTGGACTGTTGGTCTGACACACCGAAGTTCAGGAACTCAAACCTTGAAGAAATGAAGTGATCTAACTTCAACTGATTCACCCCCCCCCTCTCAATTGTCTTAGTAATTTCAACAATGACTTCAGTGTTGCATCAAAGTGTTTCCATCAATGCGAAAGGGGGAGATTATTGATTAATTGGGTTGGTTGTCATTGATGTCAACCCTTGAAGCAATTATGTTAGCAAATTCTGGTAGCCCTAGAAGTGTGGATAATGAACCCATGTTTATATGAGGAATAATTTAATGAAGATTAGTGAATTTGTAGGAAAGACTATGATAGATGGATAGTACATGTCGTGTCATTTCTTGTGATATGTGATAAGTCACGTAGTTCCTCATGGTTGAAGAGATATGGCTTACTGAAGTTGGAGAACCCTCATGAGTTATCTAGAAGCCCCTAGAAGACCAAATAAGTCAATTATTATAGAAGCTCCTAGAAGACATTTACTAGTCAAAGTGGTTGTAACTAGGAATGAATCATGGGTAAAATTGTTGCAATAATAAAACAATTAAAAATAAATTAGTTGCAACAATAAGTACTGAGTTTACTATTTGTGGTAAAGTGGTTGCAAGTGGGTAAAGTAGTTGAAAGTGGGTTAGACCTAAAAACGGGTAGTTGGATAAAACAGTTAGAAGATTACTCCTAAAGGAAGCTACTTGAAGAGTATAAGTAAGAGAGCAAGGTTCTCCCATTAGCACCTAATTAAAAACATTGAATATTTCTTTTGTGAATTGTTATGGGCAAGTATCATTGACAAATCTAAAGCAGTGAGTCTGAAGCAACAACAAGAGAAGTTGCAGGTTCGAAGGGTGGAGACTATGGGTACTGAACTAGGGTTTTATTGAAGATATACACATGTTGCAGTACTAGAAGGATGCATACATCCGTGGGCCACAACGGGAAAAAGTGCAGATACCTGCGAGCCTATTGAAGACAGAACGTGGATCTGTTTCCAAAGCTGAAGAAAAGGAATATAAGATCCATCAACGACAAGTTGTAGAGCTGAGAAGAGGCTACAGGATGATATAACATGGGAAGGTACACCAGAGCTATCTATAGTAACAAAAGGTATGTTATATGCTTGTCTTAAGTAGGTCTTTGGTGAATACTTGGGGTATGGCCATGGAAGATTGAGCTTTTTCCCTTGAGGGATGATTGGTTGTATGGTACACTTATTATACGACATATATACAAAGTTACATGGTTTGATGTATGGTTAATGTAAGGGTTTCTTATATCACACAAGATAAGTGAGACATTTGTATGAACCTAAGACATGGTTGTGTTAGATATACTTGGATATTGGATGAACATTCTTTTCTAATAGATCAACCAATTTGTGAGCAGATACAGAGAGATCAGACATGAGACTGAGATAGTGACACATGAAGAGTGACATAGACATCATTAGTGATACTAGAAGAACCTTGTGACAGTTCGCGAGTTGTAGGAGGTGCAAAAATCCACGAGTTGCAGTAGGGAAAGGCACAGAAATTCGTGTGTTGCATAATAGACAGGTTGTAGGAAAGTTTTGAAAAAGATTAGTATAGGTTGTGACAGGATTTCAGTGACAAATTCGATTCAGTGACAGTGAGATGTTGTCTACATTTGACATTTATACTTCAGGGCGGTTGTACGAGGCAAGGATAAGTGGTTGTAGCCATCTTCCGGTTGTAGTCGGAGAATATAGGAGGTTGTAGTGAGAGAATTGGGGAGTTGGATATTTCCTTAGGTTGTAGCCTGAGAATATAGGGGGTTGGAGCCTCCTTCGAGTTGGAGTTGGAAAACAAAGGAAGTTAGTGCTTCCAATGAATGTACTTCTTAAATACATATAAGAAAAAACATTTAGTGGTTTTTATTGTTTACGGTTTATTTATTCTGCACTTATTGAATGATATTAGTAAACGAATCATAAAGTTAACAACAGTTATATACATTGTGGTTAAAAGGATTAAAAAACATTATTACTGATTCACCAAGGATTAAAAAACATTATTACTGATTCACCCCCCTCTCAGTAATCCAACAATTTGCCCTCGTATCTATGTGTGACCTTGATTTTTGTGTGATAAATTTTTTTCAATCAATTAAACTTTATATTCATGCAATCAAAAGTTGTCAATCAACTTGCACACACCCAATGTTTCTATGTTCTACCAAAACTTGAACAATATAATTTCAATTTTCAATTTTCAAAACAATGAGTACACACCCAATTGTATATTTTCCCAAAACCTTTTTACAAGAATTAATACGATTAACCTTTCAGCCAAGCATGGTTTCCCATTACATATTTTACTATGTTTGAACCAAAATCTAAATCATGCGTCCATATATTTATAACTAGCGCAACATGTGGTTGATAAAGGTCGATAGGTGTATTTCATTTACAACTCCTAATTATGATTTAGACTAGAATTAGAGTTTGTTCTAATTATGGTTTATACTAGAATTAGGCTTTGGAAATTAAATATGTCTATCAAATTAATCAATATTTTATCAAATAACTAAAGGTTTAAAGAAATCCCTCTTCTCTAGTTTTATTGCAAGCTCTTGCATAGTTTTGTGAACAAATAACTCTTTCAAAGCTTAAAAATCATAATAATTTATATTTATTTCAAATATTGGTTTCTTCTCACATTTTCAGTGCCATTTACTGGTAAATGGCATACTGTAATTCTAAAATCATCTTTATTCTTTGGATTTATTGTAAATTATTGTTTCATTTGCAAATGCAAATTTTCTTTGTTATCCTCGTTTATTGCAAGCTAGTACTTCGTTTGAATTTTCGCTCCAATTTCTTTAGTGATTTGCACCCAGCTTAAGAAAACTTGCTTGTTTGGCCACAACAACTGCATTGCTTAAGTATTAAACTCCAGCTCAGCCACAATAAGTTAAACACAATCTGAATTCAGGGAGAAATGTAATGTATTGGGAATCTTGTAATGTATTGTTTCTTTGTCAAATTATTTATAACTTCCAATCATTCTGGAATATTTTTAGAGTTTTGTAGTTCTGAAGTTTATTATAAAAAATGATAATATGTGAAAGACCATCAGTAGTGACCAAAAAAATTGCACACAAGTTATTCTAACTTTCAAAAATGCATTGCATGCTGGACATTTTATTGTAAATGATAAATTGGTTCCTTAGACATTTTATTGTAAATGATAAACTGGTTCCTTACTTACTTTTTCCTGATGATGTGCTGTGTAGGTGGTCGTAGAAATAAGAGGGACTCTCATTTATCTTAGACGCTTAAGTAACACAACCATCAAATCAATCGGCCTGTATACCACCACTATTATTCCCATTTCATCAGAGGTGGTAGCAGTAGTATTGTTTCCCATATTTGATACTCCAACTGTCACCACGTTGTCGCCGCCCTCAGTACTTGTGGATCCCTGTTGTTGCAGGGCTACGCTGGTGCCTGCACCATTCTGATATTGAGCCAGTGGGAGATTCTTCAGTTCTGACTCCAATTGCGTATTCCTCTCTTCAAGTTCTTTCGGATGAGACATAAGACTGGTTAAATATTCACTTCTATGGGACAATATCGAAACCTTGTCTTTCTGTAAATACATCAACCACAAGAACTCATTTTTTTGGACCTACGTCTAACTAAATTTTAAGAGAACTGCATGCTACTGCATATATTTTTATTTATCAGTAGGATAAAGGTTAAAGGTTTTATTAAATGATAATTTTTTAAGAAGAATAAGAAATTGTTAGATTAGTATATTTGAGTGATTATTTTTGTCCATACAAAACTGATTAAATATTGATGGAATATTTTTAGTAGTCTCAATAAATCAATGGTTGTGATTTCAACCACTAACTTCCTCACTATTATAAAGACATCAGTTTACATGTTTATGTTTTTACTTTTACTTAATCATATTTAAAATTTACTATGATGGCTAGCTGATTGCCAATATGAGTGATTAGAGTTACATTTTCTAGGTTAACCTAAACCTTTGGCCTTCACCAACCACGTTCTAGACACCTCCTATTTTTCTTTATAATATTTTATCTGATCATTTTAATGATGCAGCGCACCTATTCATGGATTATTCTTTCATACACAGACACCATTTGTTCTTTACGTGTCACTCACGATTTGCAGCAACTATCCATTCTCCCATTACCTACAAGGTGGTTCAAGTGGAAGTTGAATTGGAACAATGTGTACAGAAGATGAACTGTTTGTTGTTTTAAATGTATAATAATTTAACTGGAGTTTCTTTATAACTGGAGATGTGATTGAATCTGCCAAGATTAAGAGCGAATAAATGATACATTATCAGGGAAGCACCCTCGCCCTCATCCTGCCGCTCCGATGAGATGAACCAACAGAACTGTTGTCGCTCGATTAGGCTCTTAAAGTCGAGCACAGTGAGAAATACAGGTAGCCGCACGATGAATGTTGCCATGAATAGATTCTGATAAATGGATAAAAGGAAAAATGCTCTCCAGAGGTGAGGATACGGTGGAACATTTCTAAATTTTAGAATTTATATTAAAATGAGTTTACAATCACATAGTTTGTGATAAATTGTTAAATTGTGGACTGGTACGGAGTGCCATTTTGTTGCTAAGCACTATATGATTGCTAAGTTTAAATGATTAAACTTTGGATTGTGCTGGTTGTAGACATTCATTTTCTGGTTGTGACTATAACAAAGACTTATTATAACCTATAGAGGGCGTTTAGGGTTTTGGCTATTAACATGCCGAAAGAAACTTTGGCATCGCCCTTTCGGCGTTCATCAGCCATGGTTTTGAGTGGCTGTGCTAGTACTAGCAACAACCACTTTATAAAAGTGGTTGATATACGTCTATTGGCGTCATTAATTTGTAAAGGAGAAAAATGACGCCGATCGGTGTATATCAACCACTTTTATAAAGTGGTTGTTGCTAGTTGACGACTGACATGCCTTAAGGACTACCATTAATATATTAATACATAATTAATTTATTAATTAATAATAAGTCATTCTTAATAAATTTATTAATTAATAATAACCTATTATTAATAGCAACAATCACTTTATAAATATAATTAATAATAAATTAATATTAATAATTAATAATTATATTAATAATAAAACATTATTATTAATAAAAATAATACTTTATTAATAAAAATAAAGTATTGCATTATTTATAATTTATAAATAAAGTATTGTATTATTTATAAAAATAAAAATACAATAAGTATAATAATATATTTATAAATAATAATAATAATAATAAAAAATAGATTAATTAAAATAATTATTAATTAATACAAAATGTAATTATTAATTAATAATAACTCATTATTAATAGCAACAACTATTTTATAAATATTAATAATAATGAGTTATTATTAATAAATATAATAATAACATTAATATTAATAAAGAATAATCATTAATAATTATATTAATATTATAACATTAATTAATAATATTTTAATAATAAAATATTATTAATATTATAAATTAATAAGAAAATCTTATTTATAATACTAATATTACTTTATTAATACAAATAAAATAATACAATATTTATAATAAACATAGATTATTTATATTTATAATTAACAATATAAAAAAAATAACATTATTTATAATAATTAAAAAAAAAATAGTTATTAATAGCAACAATCATTTTAAAAATATTAATAATAATGAATTATTATTAATAAATATAATAATAACATTAATATTAAAAAATAATAATTATTAATAATTATATTAATATTATAACATTAATAAATAATATTAATAGTACTTTAATAATAAAATATTATTAATATTATAAATTAATAAGAAAATCTTAATTATAATATTAATAGTACTTTATTAATACATGCAATATTTATAATAAATAATAATAATAAACATACATTATTAATACTTATTAATAATAATATATTAATAATTAATAATATTAAAAAAATAACATTATTTATAATTATTAAATAAAAAATTAATAAAAAATAAATGTATTAGAGTAAAACATTAATAAAATAGTAATACATAAATAAAGAATTCATAAAATAAAATATTTAAACTATAGTAAATCTTAAAAAATAAAAAATAAAATATTAGTATAATATTACATGAAAGTATTAAAATTTAAGTATTAAACCAATAGTAAACTATTTATAGAATAATAAAGTAATACTTTAATAAAATAATAACATTATTCAAATAATAATACATAACACATAAATACATTATTATACATTGTGACATTGGAAAATGCACAAATGTGACGTTGAAAAATGCACGACAAAATGCACGTCACGTTGTAACGTTGGAAAAAGCACGACAAAATGCGACATTGGGAAATATTATTAAATGCACACCAAAATGCGACATTGGGAAGTATTATTAAATGCACAAAGTGACATTGGAAAATGCACATTGGAATGTGACTTTGATAAATATTATTGAAGTGGCATGGCGGCGTTGGAAAAGTCACGTCACAATGTGACAATGGGAAATATTTGTGATAATGCGACGTTGAGAAAAAAACTTCACATGGTTAAAAGAAATTACAATTATATTAAAAATAATATATTAATACATTAATATTATAAAGAAATTGTAATTAATATATTTATGTAGTAATAATTAATACAAGTATGTATTAGTGAAGGATTTATACATTATTAAATAATAAATTAATAAAGCATAAATAAAGTAAAACCTAAAAAAAATAATTGTAAAGTCACATTGTGACGTTGGGAAATATTCATCTTAATGCGATGTTGACCAAAAGGCATCAGATGGAGACATTGGGAAATGATGATGACAGTGGGAAAGTGGGAAAATTTCAACATTGTGGTGTCGTTAAAATCCTTTTATTCGGGGATGCATTTTACATTTTCACTTTAAATATTAGTTTTAGTTGTGTTGCATTCTTTATGCCAACATCATAATTTATAAATTGCAAGATCATAAAATCTATGACTTATTTGCATCCATAATATATAGTGGTGTGGGTAAGATCATAGTATTGAATTTTCTTTCGATATATTAATGGTACATGTGGATCATAAAACTTATAAATTGCACCATCATAAAATCTAAGACTTTTTTGCAGCCATCACTTTTGAGTTGTGTTGCATTGTTAATGCTCATGAACCTTTAAACATTTGTTTTTAGTAAAAAAATGATGATTCCTTGTATAAGGGTAGATGATAGAGACATTTGCAAATGATGATGACAGTGGGAAAGTGGGAAAAGTTCATCATTGTGGTGTCGATAAAATCCTTTTATCAGAGGATGCATTTTTCATTTTCACTTTAAATATTAGTTATAGTTGTGTTGCATTCTTTATGCAACATGCGGATAATGTAAATTATAAATTGCAACATAAAGTAAAATCTTTGACTTATTTGCATCGATATATACATAATATATTATGGTGTGGGTAAGATCATAATATTGAGCTCATAGTATTGAGATTTTATCCCTTAGTACATTGTGAATTTTCTTTCTATATATTAATGACACATGTGGATCATATAACTTATAAATTGCACCATGATAAAATAAATGACTTATTTGCATCCATCAATTTTGAGTTGTGTTGCATTGTTAATGCTCATGAACCTTTAAACATTTGTTTTTAGTAAAAAAATGGTGTTTCCTTGTATAAGGGTAGAAAATAAAAAGATAGCAATGCATGAAAGAAGAATTTCGAAAAGGTCAAAATGGCATATCATATTTTTAGATCATATTTTCATCCAAAAGTTCATATGATATATGAATATTTCTGAAAGTGTTCTTAAACAAACATCTGAATGAAAGTTAAGAAATATAATTCTAAAATCTCTTTTCAAATTGTAGAAAACATATGTTCAAAATTTTGTAAACTCTCTTCATTACAATTTTACTCAACAACTATATAAAGACTATACTGGTCCATGATAAATGGAAGGTGAGTTTACATCAACACCAATCATTACAAAAATATGTTGTAGTTCCAACATTGAATTCTTCAGGTTTAACAAAAAATGAAATGTATTGTCAAATATGTGACACTCTATATCAGTTCACACAGAGATGAAATTTTTGAAGAGAGTAAAGTATTCTTCTTGTTCAGCGATTTGATATAGAGCCCATCTAAATCTTGAAAAATCTTTGTTGTCTATAATCCTGGTTGAGAAAAATACAACAATAATTAGAAGTATAATGTATAATGAAAACAACAAAAAGTTTGATCAGTTTCAAAAACATGCTATAACATAGAAGGAAAGGAATAAAATATATAGATTAAAAAACATTGTTAGAATCCCATAAAATTGTTAGAATCTTACTCTAATATGAAACCAGATTGGTTGCATCGACAACACCAATTAAGATCGACTTGACCATGACCATTTCGTCTATGAAGTCAATCTTTTCTCAAATATCTCCCTGCTTCCCTATATCATATATGCATATATGTGTGTATAATTTTCTTTAGCATAGACAAGCAATGCAAAGATCGATCAAATAAGTCGAATGGTTCACGGTGTTGGTTGGTGACCATAGATTGAATGCCATGAAGAAAATGCTCCTATTGCGTTATTTCACGCAAAGCAAAACCAATCTTCAAAGCATCTGAGTTGTCCATAACTGCAAGATAGGAAAAACAAAAATAAATAAACTTTGAGGTGAAATAGAAATAGAATGTCTGTATGGAAATTTTCTTCTATTTGCTTAATGAGTTTCAAAAAATATTAGCATGAAATATTACATGTAGGAGAGTCCAACTATTCATATGAGAATCGGATAAACATATATTTCCATGCGTAATAATATGATTGTTGAAATGTTATTGGTTAGTAGTAAATAAATGTAACAATAAAAATAATTATATGCTTTTGCTATTGTGACAGACATAGTAAAAAGAAACTACTAAAGGTATAAAACATATAAAAAAAATAGAGAAGATAAGATTAATAGAAGAATAGTAACTACGAATGACAAAAAATCAACAAAAGAGACACATTTTATGAAGAGATAAAGTACTTACATGGGATGCTACAATGATAAGGAGTGTAATCATTGCTCTTCTTTCTTCCTAATAGTAACATAAGCACTATTTTTCATCTTGGCATAACGTTGAAAAGAGAAAGGTGGAGATATCCGCAAACCATCTATCGATTTCACTCTTAATATGGATGTGAAGGTCAACCCTTGACGCTCTTTCTTGCCTATATCAATAGTAGCTCGATCTAAAGTCAACCCTTGTGATTTGTGTATAGTAAGGGCCCATGCCATCTTTAGAGGAATTTGTTTCCGATTTCCTCTTGTAATATGTGTGATGGGAACAAGATTCAAATTATTTTTGTCGAAAGGAACACCAATGTACTTATTAAAAAGAACATTAGTGAACATTGGAAGTTGGGGTGGCTTTGTACCAGGGCTATAGTAAATTTGTTGAATGTAACCAAGTGCACCATTAACTAAGCCGGCTTCAACCCACAAGTTACATGTCAACATGACACGTTGACCAGGGCATAGAAAAACCTCACGTTCTAGTTGATCATCATCAACACCAGMAATTTCAKCCCRTCTTGTATGCTCAGCTACAGATYGTGCAATTGGAGTATTTAATGACTTWAACATTTKTYTATTATGCAAGGTGRMCAAATCATTTGTTGGGAACAAGTGAATTGCTRAATGAAATAAACTCCTTTCCACTRGAGGCAAACTCATATCAACCMRTGACATAAKAAGATCCCAATCATCCATAACAGGTTCAAMGTTTCTTATGTTACTCAAGAGTTGTCGAAAAGCGGCTTGCCTTGGATGATTTCCTTGTTGTCGAAATATTATATCCAAAGTAACAACAATGTTGAAGTTTTTCCATAAAACTTTCCCTGTTGTATTACCTGCATACAAAGGCTTATCTTTGATAGGAGGCAGTTGACCAAGGTCACCCACAAGAATAATGGATATACCACCAAAAGGAGAAGTTTTTTTATCAGGAAATGCTTCTCGTAATCGAGAATCTATCTGTATGAATAATATTGGTCCTAGAAAGCTCATTTCATCAATCAAAATATATCGAATATGCTTCATTTCTTCTTGAAATATTGCCAATGATTGTCCTTGTAGTGGTCTCATATCTTTGATAGGAATTTTTAGAGAGAAGTGTATTGTTTTTGCATGTATATTAAAAGCAGTGATTCCTGTCGGAGCGAGTAAAAGTAATAGACTATGGCCATTAGCTACTGAAGCAGAAAGAGCATGGGAAATACAGTGAATAAGAAAAGACTTTCCAGTGCCAGCAGTGCCCTATATAATCATGTGAAGAGGTTCACGATGTTCATATTCAACTGAGTGTCATAATATGATCTCAAAGGCTTGTCATTGTTTCTCTGACAAGGATGTTGGTTCAGGAATTGTGGAAAGAGAATTTTCAACAATATCACCCCTAGATTTGGCAATTTTTATAAAATGTATAGCTTCTTCGGCAACATCATTTGAAACCATTGATTGATCCCAATTAAAGAAAATATCAAATTTCCTTTGACCAAGAGTTTGAAGGTCAGAAATTATGATATTGTTTGGAGGTATCAAGCGAGACAAAACTTGTCATTCTTCAAAATCATCTTCAACAATGGTTTCTTCTTCATGGGAATCTTCATCTTCATCAGCAGTATCAGAAGGTGCAGGGGAACGATCAACATGCCATGCCCGATATCGAAAATTCCACCAATTTTCAATCACTGTTTCACTGGAGAGGCCAATATCATTAGGAATATTACGAAATGGTTTGTACAAAAGCAACTCAGTCCAACAGAAAGTCTCAAATTCATCAGAACCCTCACTGGGAATAGAATAAAAGTGTGGCCAAACTCGAACAATGGCATGAACATATCTGTGTTTCCGTGGTTCTTTTTTACGTTTTCCATCAAAGGTCCAAGATCTTGCTATTTCTATCATAGACAAATGATCAATAAATGAAGGTCGATTTTGATATATTTCAAGAAAACTATCTAGAGATGAAAATGGATGGGGATCATTTGATACTTTCTTGAAAACCTTTCTACCAACATTTAAGGAAAAGAATTTCCTACTGCAAACAACAAGAGGTAGTTTCAATAACATATGACATGTTTCTTGTGCACAAATGTCACAATCAACAAGGGTTTCTGCAAGGAACCTTCTGTATGTACACAATATAGGAGCTTATGAGCCGCTTGCATTTGAAATTCTACTCAACATATCTTGGTAACTTTCTGATCTCTTTTTTGCCTTGGAAGCATACTTTGCAATATATTTCAAGACAACATGTCGAGAAACCACAGGTTGATAATCAACATTAGCGCGCCACATTGCAAGAAGATCAACATTATTAACGTTTAGCCTATCATCATTTCGTGCAGGCTCGTATTTCTTTTTCCCTTTCTCATCTATGAACAATATTGAATCATCGCGAACCTCCCATGGAGCATTGTATCAACATTTGAGAATAGACCCTTTTTTTCACAAACAAGAATCTACACTGCACTTTGTATGTCTTTGAACACGATTTAACAAATGCTCATAATCATCTTGAGCATTAGAAGAGAGAATTTGTTCACTATTTAATAGGCATGGATCATCATTTAAGCTTCGATAAACCATTATGTTTCATCGATGAATATCACGTGGATTCCATGCTGTTACATATTTATCAAAGAATGTCTTTGCAACCTGCACATTAGAAGGGTTTGACCAATCCAATGTGTCCATGTTTGGTGCACCTTCCAACCACAAGAAACCATGTATGTGGGTTGAACCTTTATGTTGCCACTCATACCTAAAAAAAATTATATATATTATATAAAGTTAGTATACATATCTAGAAGAGTACAAGAGGAATGTGAAGGTAAACAAAAAATAGAAATCAATCAAAACAAACCTGTACCAAATGTCTTTAGCTTTAAGATATTCTTTTAGGAATTCTTCCTCGAATATTTCAAATATTTGATGCATATACATGGCAACAAGATGCGAGTACTGGATGACATTTTCAATTTTTTTACGATGTTCATTTAAACGACGAGAATGTGCATTTTTGGGCATTGTGTAAGTCAGGCCACTTTGTGTCAACTGCACTCAAAGTAAAAAATAATGTTGGACAACCCAACTGAGTAATCATGTCAGTGAGTTTAGCACGAAACTTTGTACAATAGGCCCTTGTACCTCGAAGAGTAGAACCAAAACGCATAAGATGCTCAGCCATCTTATTGTCAGGTAAATCAATGAGTTGTTTCCACAAGTCTAGAATTGTTGTAGGTGAGTTATCATGTATATTCTTATTTACAAATACTGTAGCAGTTGCTTGGCTACGATGGTGCATAATCATGTTCAATAAGAAATACCGAAACCTTGGATGGCTTCCAAATCTCTGATCAAAGAATCTGAGAAGATGTAATGCATATTCATGCAGTTGAATATTACAAATACGAGGATTCAACCAATCAACCTCACCAGTGGGGAATAATGTGGGGAAAGCCATGTACAATAACCCTTCTGTATTATATTCATTGATGGGAGACAAACCAATGTCTGTCCAGTCCAATCGTTCAACAGGTGTGGAATCTACATTTTGAATGAATGTTCTTATTTCTTCCATTTCTCTCCCTTCATTGGGTAGTCGGGCAACAAAAGATGAAGGATGAGCATGCAAACGATCAGGAGCAAGCTCTTGATTGTCAAAAATTTTACTCTCTGTTTCTTGAATATCAAAATCAACAAATTTAAGCCTACTTGACACATTTGTTGGCCTTTCAGGGAGAGAATCAAGTGAATCCATGTCGATTTGAACATCCCTGTAATATTTATCCATTTGAATTTTGTAACGCAATGCATCCAAAACTCGTGATATCTTTACATAGCATTCATAATGTTTAGATTGTGCACCATGTCTCCTAACAATGAGGATGTCAAGATCTTCAACATGTCGTGGAAGATTTTTTGCAATCATGGAAATATCTTGTGGAAAGCTAATTGTGTGACCACTATATTTATATTTCCCACCACGAGCATGTGTCACTTGCAGTATTGGATTAACCCTTGCTATTAGCATCTCTTCAACTTGGGTAAGAAAATTTAGAACATGAGGTTGGTCACCTGGATCCATGTTATTCCACCAAGAGAAACGGTGTGAACCTCGCTCATATTTGCACCTTTTGCAGATAGGACCTTCAGGCCCTCTCAAAACTTGGATTCCAGGATAAGATTCATGACAAACATGGCACATTTTCACAATGGAAAGGCTATCAATCTTAGCTCGAAATTTTTTATGAACTTCGATCATGTTGGTATGAAATTGATGGGAAGTAGGTTGATTCAGTTGATGGATATGAACTCTAGACAACATAGCATGTTCACGACCAATGTCAGAGGCCCTACCCAAATTTGGTCCAAGAGGAATTGTTGCATTGCTTCCAACATTTCTTTCCCTTGAATTTATGGACTGCATATCTCCATTTTGATTGCATTGAATGGTGTCCTAATAAAAAAAGATATAAAAAAGTTAATTTCCAACTTAGTAACTTACAAGAGAAGGAAAAATAAAAATAAGGAATGCAGATGAAGAACAATTACATTAAAATGTTCATAAGATGGTCCTGGTTGACGTGCACGAAAGTTATGAGAAGGCTCCCCTTGAGTTTAAACATGTGTTGGTAGAATATATTGGTCGTTGATTTCTATACCTCTATTGGAATGGTTAGTGTGCTGCAAATAAGGAGAACAAAAAATGTAAATTTAGTAATTTTAGTAATGTATATATCGAATGTTGTTGAAGAAATTTGACAAAGAATTATGGCACTCGAATACCTTAGTTGTTCCAAGTGAAATAGTTCTAATTGATTCTGTTGGTGGATGGATATTATCTCAGAAATTTGGGAGAGGAGACACATCCAACAACAACAGGTAAAGGTTGCAAATTATCAACCAAATTGGCAAGAAAAATACTATCACCCACAAATTCAGATGGCCCTATATTTCCAATGTCTTCGACAACTCTTCCATGAAGGTTTTCCATCCTTACTTCATGTTGCAATCTAGGAGTTCCATTTGTAGAAGACTGAGGGTTCTCATTTGAATCAAGGTTTTGAACATGATCATCTTTTGGAACATGAGAAGTTTCCGCAATGAATACAACATTGTTATGAGATTGTGGAACATAAGAAATATCTAGAGTATGAAAATTTTGTGGGAAAGAAACATCAACAGGTATTGTTGTTCGCATGATAGCAGCTAAACTTCGATACTTACAACTATCGAGAAAATCATTTTCAATATTATTTCGAGTGGTTCTTGTACGATACAAAGCTCTTCTACGTTAATTTATTGCATCTTTGTTTTGTTGATACCATAAACGACGAATTTCATTTCTCCTCTCACATGTTGTCGGAGAACGAGTTCGTTTCTTACTCCGTTTACTTGTCCCTTCAGTAGACATTTCTACAAAAGGATAAAATACATCATGATTAACTTGGCATATATTGTGCCTTCAGTAAACATTTATATCTTTAGTAAAAAATATTTAGTAAACATATATCGTGCCTTCAGTAAACAATCTTTATATCAATCCATATGAAAATGATATGAAAGTGAAAAATATCAGAATTGATAATGGAATATGAACATTTCTAAATCAAGTAAAATATCAAATATAATCCGAATGGTGAAATATGAAAGTCACAAATATGAAAATCTACAAAGGAATATCAATATTTTGAAGATAAACATTTATATCTTTAGTAAACATATATTGTGCCTTCAGTAAACAGTCTTTATATCAATCCATATGACAATGATACGAAAGTGAAAATTATCAGAATTGATAATGGAATATGAACATTTCTAAATCAAGTAAAATATCAAATATAATCTGAATGGTGAAATATGAAAGTCACAAATATGAAAATCTACAAAGGAATATCAATATTTTTAAGACAAGTACAAGGAAAAGTAGACTAAGCCAACAAATCTATTCCCAATGGTGGAATGTCATCAATAGAATCCATGTTTGGAAGTAGTGGGAAAACATTTCCATTTTCAATCAGATCATTGCATTGGTCTTGAAATGGAAATCGCAACCCAGAGTTTTGTAAGATGGATGCATTTGTGATATTTGTTGGGACACAAGAACCGATCATCAAATCATAGAACATGAGTGGAACTTCATTGTTATTGCATATCAGCACTATCCCGTCCACTGTTCGAAATGGAAGATATCTAGGACATTTTATATTTATGTCTGTTGAAAGGTGTTGCAACAAATTCCATTTGAATCCCCAGTCATCCTCAAAACACTCCAAACTTCGTTCAATAGTTGGTTGACCAAATATAAAATTATCCACTTCTTCAATAGACCAAACAGAAGTGGAACCATCATTTATGAGGCATATAAGTTGGTTATTGTATAATGCCAATGACATACATCGTATGTCTGGGATTGGAACAAAATAAAAACCCCACTGATTATTTAAAACATCCATCCAATATATTGTGTACCCATAGTAAGGGTAGTCTTCATAATCTTTGTCCAAATACAACCAATAAATTTTACTTTTATAGACCACTGCCTCTTTTGGAGGTGTAGTGCCACCATAAGGAATGTTTGTACTCCTCCACACCCTGTCAAGACTGTTGTAAATGAAATACTTTGATTCCATGTTGTTCGAAATATGTTTCAAAACAACCCATTCATATTTTCTAGCACTCACATTTTCCAAGAGTGTAAAGAAACCAGAGTCTCGAACCCATATAGAACCTATGTTTTTGAATGACTTCGTAAATGGATTCATCACAAAATAATTCTTTGTAAGGGAGCATGTTGTTGGTAAAGATAACAAAATCATGGATCGAAGAGTGCATTCAATTGTGTAGATGGAATCTATAAATGGCACATGAAAACGACAAACGCGACCAGTTTGATGAAGGTATCCTTCAACGAAGTAACCTTCCTCACCATAGAGCAAAGGAATCAGAAAACCAAATTCATTGCACGAAAGTCGATGACAGTGCGCGAGGAATGAAGGGGTTTGTATAATAGCATTCCAGTGTTTACAAACTATTCTAAATGTTGTCAACATTGAAAAAGACAGCCAATAAAATATCAGCTCCAAAATATGGAATGGAAAACAACTCCATATGGTTGGATCCATAACGATGTGAAGAAGTTTCCTAGCACTGAAAAAATAGGAGTAAAGTGAATACAACTTTTATAAAATAAAATCTAAAACATAAATATTATAAAATAAATGAACCACTTCTAGGCATGAAAGATTTTATTTCAATATAAATTCAAGGCATCAAGTGAATCTAAATCAACCATTTGTGAAATATAACTTATAGGCATCTAAGTGAATATAAATTTAATAAATCAAATAACCATTCTACTAAATGCAATGAAGATGACAAACTTATATCAATGAAGATGACAGTCATAGACAAACTTATATTATTTTAATGCTTTAAGGTTACCATGGAGTTGACAGTTTTGGCTTTTAAAACATTCATGAATATTAATGCAAACATAAAGGCTTTGGAGATGATTTCTCTCACCTGCATTCCACCTCAAATTTTGCTTTTCATGTTATGGTCTAGGGTTTTATTTTTTTCATGTTGAGGGTTTGTGAATATTAATAAAGAAATATTGGTTCTTGTTGATCATTTTACCCTCTACTCACTGATTTCAAAAAAAAAAAAAAAAGGCTATTCATATATAAAAAAGGCTATTCACATATAAAAAAAGTTTGATGAATAAAAAAAATGGATATAAAAATATGAAAAATTTAACCCTAAAATTGATGAAGCATTTAACCCTAACCAAATTGTCCAGCTAACAAAATATCCTTTCCATGTTTAAGATGAGTACAATAAAGGATATAGTTTGATCCAATCCAAACGTATATTATGCATAAAGGAATATCAATTATATTAAGGTTTAAGGTTAAATGGTTTAAATGGTTTAATTATATGCATAAAGGTTGTCTAGGCTAATAATTGGTAAGGATGCATTATTAATTAAAACCAATTAACCTTATTAAAATACAATGAACATATTTTTCGAATTCTCAAAAACATATTTGCTTTGTTTTGGAAGGTTTTAAAGTAACTCAATATCTTAAAAAAAATTAAAAAAAATTAAATATATCTTAAAAAAAAAAATTAAAAAAGTTTACTTAAAACAAAAATTAAATATATCTTTAAAAAAAATTAAAAAAGTTTACTTAATTTTTATAATTTTTCTTAAATTAACTATATACCACTGCCTAAGTATTACATATTTAATTAACTATACAAAAAACGATTATATTAAATACCTTCTGATTATATTAAATTACATATTTAATTAACTATATAGAATGCCTACCTCATAATTATATTAAATTGCATATTTAATTCATTATATTGGAAAGTTACATATTTAATTGATGGACTCAATCCCTGAGTGCAATACTTATTGGGCAATGTTGTATATCCTTATAAATTGAATGATTTCCCACTTTCAATTTTTAATATCTTTTCATCTTTTTCAGGTTTTTATTGTTGATCAGATTTTAGTGTATTTAGATTTTTATTCTTATCATATTTATAATTCCCATAACATATTACATCGATCCGCATATAGTAATAGCAATGAACGAGCTCGTGGAGAGAATCATAATGCCCATAACCGTAATATCATGGATGCCATTTAATTTTAATACGATTTGCAAGAACTACCAAAGTGTTTTCAACATTCTTGTCAATTATAAACACAGCTTAAACAGAACGATGCCTCAAAAGAACGATCTACGATGGTGACAACTTAGGTGTCAATGAGAAACACCATGTTATTTAGATAAAACACAACAATGCAAATTGGGTTGTATAACTGTTTTTATTATTAAGTGGATTTTTGGTCCAGAATTTTGCTATATAAATTTGTACTAAATTATTATTTTTGATTGTTTAAAATTTATTTTTTATTATAGAAATAGATCCATCATGTCCAAAAACTCATAAAACATTTAAATTATATAAAAATAATCATTCAATTTAAAAATACAACAATTTCTGATAAGATTTTAGAGTTCAAAAACATTGAAAAAATAAATAAATTAAAAAAAAAATGTTGTACAAAATTGTAGAACATAATAATGACAATACGATATATAAAACTCGAAAGGCTTTCAGTCCATCTACAAATAAGACCTCAGGGGATTTACAATATTTCCTTAAGAAAGGATTAATGGCAGTCCTCTGAACAAGGAATTACAAGCAGGTCAAAAATCATTTTATAGAATTGAAGAAACGGTAAGAAACAATACATTATATTATATTATAAGATGAATAATCAAAATCGAAGGGCTATGCATGCTATCCTTTATATACTGTCGCAAACTATAGGTTCGAAGGAGAGCAACTCATTTTCCATGTCGAAGAGTATATGGAAGTTCTACTGTTGGACATTGCCAAAAACATACATGCCAAGGTTTGGCAACATTCAAAGGCACAGAAAACCGTTGTTGTCCGTAATCATGTAGTTCTCTTTGGGCAAAGGGTAATCCGCTATCACACGTAAAGATTATCCCAGGTAAATTAAACCATAAATGGTAAACCTAGATAAATGATTGGTAAACCCAAATTGCTCATTGCCAATCTAAACATCTGAGTTATGTTTAATTTAGGATGAGCATCTACATTTTCTTTAAAATATCATAAGGATTCAATTTCATAATGTAAATTATCCCAATTAATATTATTGGTCGGCTATCACAGGTAAATTAAAGCATAAATGGTAAACCTAAATAAATGATCGGTAAACCTAAATTGCTCATTGCCGATGTAAACATCTGAGTTATGTTTAATTTAGGATGAGCATCTACATTTTCTTTAAAATACCATAAGGATTCAATTTCAGAATGTAAATTATCCCAATTAATATTATTGGTCGGCTATCACAGGTAAATTATCCCAGGTAAATTAAACCAATTTCGTCTATCAAAGGTAAAGATTATCCCATGTAAATTAAACCATAAATGGTAAACCTAAATAATGATCGGTAAACCTAAATTGCAAACTAATGGCGTAAATGATCGGTAAAACTAATTGCAAATTGTGAACCTAAATAAATGAATGGTAAACCTAAATAAATGATCGATAAACCTAAAAATTCAATTTCAGAATGTAAATTATCCCAATTAATATTATTGGTCGGCTATCACAGGTAAATTATCCCAATTGGTTATTGGTCGGCTATCACAAGTAAAGATTCGTTTCCATCATTTCCAAACTTATTTTTTTAACAATGTGCAAGCCTGTTATAAATTTTCATAAATAACAATGAATAAAACCATTTTACAGCATCGTATAGTAATGCCCATGGACCCCGTGGAGAGAATCATAATGCCCATAACTGTAATGCCCAGAACCGTAAACAGTAATTCAAAATGGCGATTATGAACTAAATAATGATCGGTAAACCTAAATTCCAAAATAATGGCGTAAATGATCGGTAAAACTAATTGCGAATTGTAAACCTAAATAAATGAATGGTAAACCTAAATAAATGATCGATAAACCTAAAGATTCAATTTCAGAATGTAAATTATCCCAATTAATATTATTGGTCGGCTATCACAGGTAAATTATCCCAATAGGTTATTGGTTGGCTATCACAGGTAAAGATTCTTTTCCATCATTTCAAAACTTATTTTTTTAACAATGTGCAAGCCTCTTATAAATTTTCATAAATAACAATGAATAAAACCATTTTACAGCATCGATCCGCGTATAGTAATGCCCAWGGAGCCCGTGGAGAGAATCATAATGCCCATAACCATAATGCCCAGAATCGTAAACAGTAATTCAAAATGGCGATTATGAAAGAAGTCAAGATCGGGAAATTCAAATGGAATAAGACAACGAACCATAGAAAATGGCGTAGGTAGTTTCTATGCAAGTATAATTTATAATTTAMACTATTGTGTAGGTATAWTTTTTTGAGTCCATACCTGTTCCAGAAAAAGCCGCTGAGTTAGATAATCAAATGCTCATGCAAGACTGATGTTGTCGCCTTTGAGATCAGTGCCGAGATACTGAAGGGACCTGCACATATACATTAGGAAAACATTAGCATGCAAGAGGTTGTGTCTAACATGCATGCGAGTGTCAATAAATTTTAAAAACTGTAATGGCCAGAAACTTTGAGCACCGATCCCCACTGTAATACCAACTGCTTTGGCCAGAAATTTTGAGCACAGATCGCCACTGTAATTCTTTACTGTAATCCTTCTTTTCGCTAAGTCTACATAAAAAACTTCAATTGGCAAACGTTTACAGAATGGGTGGCTCAGAGAATGTGTATGGGTCGCTCAGAGAATGTGTGGCGGTTCAGGTCGCGCGTGCATGTGGCTGTCTATAAAGCGCCCTTCCCCGTGCGCTTTGTGTAAAAAACTTAAATTCCCAAATGCTCACATAATGTGTGGCGGTGTCGTGGAATGTTTATAATGTGGGAGGTAATGCATGGAGGTAGTGGCATGCATACATATTAATTATTGAACGTGTCAATTATATATGCGCATAGTAATGTTTTAAGTATTGTGAGGTAAATGTAAAAAAGTAAACATGTTAACGGATGTCTTTATAAATGCAAGGAAGTTATGAGCAATAAATCTGGTTCATTGATTTTGGAGGATGATTAAGAATATGCCAGCGTCTAATTAAACAATCATTAAATGTACCAATTTCTAATAGAAAACAAAGACCATATATTATACTAAAGACGGGGTCATTATATTTACTATTACTGAAAGAACAATATATTTACAATTATTGACTGAGATAGGTAAAAGCACCCAGTGCCTCCCAAAACTTTTTAATAAGAATTAATACCTAACCTTTGAGCCAAGTTCCCATCACATATTTTATTAAGAATTTATTATTACTATGACTTGGAGCTCAAAAGCTATTTTCAGGATGATATCTTTGTGAATCTCTTAAAATTCATTTATTTAAGCCTCTTCTTTTTCTTTTCGATTTATACACCCGAAATGTTGGAGATTGTTCCACAATAAATTACTTTACATCAAAATAAGTGTTGAAAACCAACTATGCAATTGTCCTTGTATAACTCAATATACATGATTATAACCAACTCTGTAAATTGTATTTAACTCAATATATACAATGATAACCAACTGTGTAAATGTCCTTATACGTGATGATAACTAACAATGCAACTATATACATTGATAGAGGTTATTTTAGCTTTCAAGATGTAAGTCATATGATCATATCATATAATCATATATAAAACTGGTAATATTAATTGAGGAGTTGAAGGTAAATACTAATGAAGATTTATATAACTAACAAGGCGAGCTGCAAAACGCAGCAAGTCCTTGCCACAAGCGGTAGCGGAAGTCTGTTTGCAGCCAACACGTCATCTCCAAGCAGTTATAAACTATGTATCATAGAACGTGACCTTAAGACAAGATGCCTGATACGGAGATGCACCATGGCGTCTATTACATTAAGCTCTCAAATAGCGGCACTTACTGTACAAACAGAGAGATTTGTTTAGGTTTACATGGTTTGTTCATATATAGTAAATGGAAAAAGAACAACTCCAATGCTTTATTATCCCTTAAAACTAAAGTCAAACTAAGCAGATTTGAGATTGTTGAGTTTTTTACATTTGAATAAATTGAATACATTCAGAAATAGATAAACCATCAAGCCAGATTTCCTTTTCCTCTCCCTTCAAATGCATTAGGTGGATATTTCATTTTTTTAAGGATCACTATTGATGATTATGGAAATGAAAAGATGTGTCACAACAAAATCAATTAGGTGGATATTTCATGTTTTTTCAGGATCACTATTGATGATTATTAAAATGAAAATATATGTCACAACTAAAATCAATTTGTAATCAATTAGGTGGATATTTCATGTTTTTTTAGGATCACTATTGATGATTATGAAAATGAAAATATATGTCACAACAAAATCAATTTGTAGGGTCTCTGGAAATCATTCATGTTTCTTAAAGTGCCAACCTTGCATTATTTTTCCTCTTTCTCCACATATGATTTTGCATGCTTTAATGGGTGAAATCAAATGCACCAGCTCTAAATTTTTGTGTTTTCTAGTTTTCTAACTTGACAGAGTGAGTCATCTCAATTTTTGTTTTTTCTTAACTAGTAAACATTTGTCGATGCATATTCCATAAAGCGGCCTGTGTTTAGAGTATACATTTTAGCTGTTTAGAGTATACATTTGCTTGGACAATTGTCCACTTGTAGGACAGATGGACAACTTGAACAAGGATCGATTGGCGTCCATGCATACGACTTTAACAAAGGACAAGAGTTCGACTCTTTGGGAGGCTGCAACTAGCTGCATCAGGATGGAGGATTTTTGCAGGTCGAGTGTATGCCAATGTTAACTTGCTTCTGTCCCTGATATCTACTTTGCAGCCTGGACCTAGAAATCCATTCTGTCGGAGCTCGGTGTCTACTCACTCATTGTTAATCTAATTACTTCTTGCCATAGAGATTGATCAGTGGAGAGCTATCCTACCCGCCTCTCCATAGCCTTAGTAATGAGGTCCTGCCAGTAGATATTGAGAATAATTGGACTCAATCATCCAAGGTTTCAACTATTTTATATTAGGTTGGAGACCTTATACCACTGGGATCTAAAAGCATTTTTTTCAATTAGTGGACAACCATTTTTTTTCAATTAGTGGACAACCTTTTTAGACTTGTTGCATAACTACTTCATATCATAGCAAGATCAACATGTAAATGTTATTTTACCTAGATCAAAATAAACGGTCCATTGATTGTTTCTCACCTTTTGTCTACAAGCAACTAGAGGAACTACCGCAAATAATTTAAGGGATTGTTTTTCAATGTATATGAGCACGAAAGTCAAGGAAGAGAATTTAAGGGATTGTTTTTCAATGTATATGAGAAGGAAAGTCAAGGAATCGCTGCAAAGGTTAGTGCAGAACCAACAAAATCCAAGTCAAGGAACCCCTACAAAGGTTAGTGAAAGTGCAAGCTCATTCTCAATCTCTTAGAAATTATTATCTGTTATTGTTATAAAGTATTATCTGTTATTGTTGCTTTACATGTGAGTAAATAGAACATTGCTTGGTCCATAAATTGTTGAAGAAATGGAAAGGTGAAAGGCCATAATTCCTCGCACACAAGCCTTAGCAGTGTGGAGTCTCACCTCATCCTTGGCTTCATATCACAACTGCAACTCCAAAATATTTTGCAATAGAAAGAGCTGCAATTGATTTTCGAGCATAATGAAATCTCCCACAATGGAATTGTGAGCAGCAATGGTGCCATGACGTCAACTTCAGAGTTTTCATTGGCTTGCCATTCAAATTAGGTACTCACATTTTTCTTTCCACTGTCAGCTAGTTCAATTCTTCTATTGTCATGCTCCAATGTTAGCTAATACAATAAGATTTTCGGCCGAGCCTAGAGGTGGAGAGGTGATGCAGTAAGCATGTTGTACGAAGCAAGCCGAGGTGAAGAGGTGATGCAGTACGCAATACATGTAAGAAGCAAGCCAAAGATTTCGATAGAATAAAGTAACAAAGCTGCGGATTTCGTCTTCGGTTGCGGCTTCTAAGTGAAATGACACTCAGATGTGCAACTAAGGTAGAAACCAGAACCCACTTGCGTATGAAATAGAGAAGGTAAGGTCTCCCTTGTGCTTCCTAAATCAAGGTGGGATAGTTATGGGGACAACTTGCATAGTAGGTGTGATAGTTATGGGGACATCTTGCATAGATATGCATGAAACTAAACAGGTGTAGGGAGAAGCAAAACAAGTGTAAGGAGACTTGGAAATAATGGAGTAAGCATTAATTGTAAGCCTCAGTTGTAAGCTTCAGTTGTAGGCATCTTAAGAATCAGTTCATAGTTGAGAGTCTAGTTGTTTTTGGTTTGCATGTAACCGACTCGGTATAGTCTTTTCCTATATAAGGATGTAATCTGTTCATTGAATAATAGAGAAGTGAACATAGCCTCACCATGTTGTTTGTTTCGTATATTTTATCTTAGTATCAGAACAACGGGGAGAGGGCGTGGATAGCGTGAAAAACATTTGATCAGATGCGTGAGCAAATCCATGTGGTGCATTCCTCCATTTACTGAAATTTCGTTGAAGAGGTAAAATACAGTTCCGTTTTTCACTTTTGTTTGGGAAGTCACGATTTGCTTGTATGAGTTTGTGCTGCGAATACAAGGTGAAGGATTTTTGTGGAGCGTGAGGTTTTGAGCATACGTGAAGGTGAGAGATCGTGGGTTCTAGGCTTCATAGTGTGAAGGCCGATTCGATTTGGTGCAGAGGTGATCCACATTTGGTTGAAATTGCGTGGAAGCTTGAGGAGCGCTGATCGCTTTTTCTTGGAGGAGCGGGGATCTGTGAATCAGCGTTTGCTGCATGAGATTTGAGTGCGAGGAGGCTGAACCGTAAGGTTTGCTAAAGTTTGCATGTGTTATGAGCACGGGCTTTAATTAAAAGTGGATTTCTTTTATATTAAAGCGTGAGGCTTAGTATTTAAATCCCCCTCTCAGCTGATCGCTTTTTCTTGGAGGAGCGGGGATCTGTGAATCACCATTTGCTGCATGAGATTTGAGTGCGAGGAGGCTGAACCGTAAGGTTTGTTAAAGTTTGCATGTGTTATGAGCATGGGATTTAATTAAAAGTGGATTTCTTTTATATTAAAGCGTGAGGCTTAGTATTTAAATGCCTCTCTCCAATATATTTGTTGGAGTAAAATTCCATTATAGCTTAATGGGTGATTAATGTTTTAAAAGTGGAGTTTGAATTTGTATTTGAATGTGTGGAGATTTGCATGTGGAGTTTAAATGGAATATAAAGTTATTAAAAGTGGGTTTTTAATAAACTATTAAAGTGGGTTTTATTTTGAAGTTTGTTAAAAGTGAATTTTTTTTTTATAGTGGATATCTTGTACAAAGAGGTGAAGAGAGAGTTATAAGTTTTTTCTTTAACAAGTGAATATTAAAGTGTATGCATGATTTAAGCTAAGAACAGAGATAGATTTAGACCAGTGGAGGATTTGAAGGCAGAGCGACGGACTGCTCAGCATAGGAGAAAACTCGACAGAAAGTTGCATATTTTTGGTGATTTACTTGTAGAGACTAAATTGCAGTGATGGTGAATCCGCTGGCAGAGACCTACCTCAACTGACAGGTATTTTGATGCAAGAGGAAGAGAGGCGCGGGAATCGGAAGCCTCCGAGTAAAAATTTGGCAGTGTGGTCAAATAACATATCTACGAGAGGGAGATCAGAAGTAAGAGGCAGAGGAGGCAGTTCATGGCAGAGAGGTGGTTCATGGCAGAGAGGTAGTTTATCGCAGAGAAGACAACCTCCAAATCAAGGTATGCAATCTGATATGAATGAGTCAAATAATTGTTTTTATTGTGGTCGACCTAGACATATTGTTAAAGACTGTCATAAGAAGAAAAGTGATAAGGCTAGGAATAAACCTAGAACACATTCAGGTCATTATGCAGAAAAATCTTCAAATCAAGATCTCAGATTATTTATTGCTAGTGATGATATTGATGAACCCCCGAATTTTGACTCACATGATCTTAGGCTATTTGTGTCTAACACTCCTTTATCTGCTGAAACAAATGATTATGATGCCTGGTTTGTGGATTCTGGAGCATCAGTACATATGACTTGTATTAAAAATTGGTATGCTAATTTTAAAGAAACACAGAATGGTGCCAACATATATCTTGGAGATGACCGTGCTCATCAGATCAAGGGATATGGAGACATTCCTGTGACATTGCCAAATGGTACTGTTTGTCACATTCGCAATGTGGTGTATGTGCCAGGAATAAAGAAAAATTTGATTTCTGTGTCCACCATTACAGATCAAAACTTGAAGGTTGAATTCTTCAAGAATTATTGCATAGTGAAGAATCTGTTGGACCACTTCCAAACTGTTGCAACGAGAGTCAGAGTAGGAGATCTATACAAACTTGTTGTTACCAGCAAAGCACATCATGGACTCACTTCTGCCACTATTCCAACAGAGATTATTTGGCATCAAAGGTATGGACACATCAATCATCCTGATTTATTGTTATTACAGAAAAAAGAATATGGTTGAAGGACTTCCCATGTTAAAGAATGAGAAAGTTGCTTGTGATGGATGTGCATTAGGAAAGATGCACAGAGATGAATTCCCCTCTAATCCTGATAAGAAAAAGAGAGATGTGTTAGATCTTGTGCATACTGATGTTTGTGGGCCTATGCAGACTAGGTCTTTAGGAGGTGCATTTTACTTTCTGTTATTTATTGATGATTGCACAAGATACAGATGGGTTTACTTTTTTAGACGAAAAAATGATGTTTTTGAGTACTTTAAGGAATTCAGAACCATGGTGGAAAAGTAGACAGGAAAATCCATCAAAATCCTCCGTTCAAATCAAGGGGAAGAGTATAAATCAGGGGAATTCAACAAATATTGCAAAGATAATGGAATAGTACAGCAGTTTACAGTACCTCACACTCTACAGCAAAACAGAGTCGCTGAAAGGAAAAACAAAACTCTGGTAGAGTGTGCATGCAATATGATGAAATGTAAGAATCTCTCAAATTCATTTTGGGCTGAAGCCATAAATATTGCAGTTTATTTAAAGAATAGAAGTCCAACAAGGTGTCTTGATAATGTTACTCCTTTTGAAGCCTTGAATCGTTCCAAACCTGCAGTTCATAATTTAAAAGTATTTGGGTGTAAGGCTTTTCCTCATATTCCAAAGGAGAATAGGAGGAAATTGGATGCTAAAGCCATTAAATGTATTTTCATTGGGTATTGTTCTGAATTTAAAGCATACAAACTGTTTGATCCTTCTACTCACAAAGTATTTGCAAGTAGAGATGTACTTTTCCATGAGCGGGAAGAAGGAAATCATGACGACAACAGTCATGAGGAATGGCAGAGACTTCTTGATGAAGGAGTTAAAGAGGAGAAACAGCCGCAACAGCTCACACAACAACAACCATCCCCACAGTGACAAGAAGAAGAAGAAAAAGAAGAACTCATTGATATGGACAATTCAAGCAATCACAGTTCACCTACAGGTGAAGACAGATCTTCACAAAGTGGGGAGGAAGATAATTAGTTGAAAAGATCTTTAAGACAGATTCGACTTCTTGAGAGGTATAAAGACTATGCCCTAATGAGTAGCATTTCAAATGTCATAGAACCCATGAGTTTTGATGAAGCTAATGAACATGATGAATGGCGAAATGCAATGGAGGAATAATATGAATCTATAATGAAAAACAATACTTGGGAATTGACTGAATTGCCTAAACATAAGAAGCCCATTAGATGCAAATGGATATACAAACCCAAGTTTAAATCAGATGGTAGTATAGATAAGTATAAGGCTAGACTTGTGGCAAAGGGGTATTCACAAACAGAAGGTATTGATTATGTTGAAACATTTGCACCAGTAGCTAAATTGAATACTATCATAATGTTAATTGCTTTAGCTACAAAGTACCATTGGAAGCTGCATCAGTTAGATGTTAAATCTGCATTTTTGAATGGTGAGTTAAAGGAAAAGGTTTATCTTACTCAACCTGAAGGGTTTGTTGAAAAGGGGCAAGAACACTTAGTGTGTAAGTTANAAAGTGATCCAAATCTGTATACCAAATTTGATGAACAGGGGTATATAGTATTGATTTCATTATATGTTGATGATTTAATAATTACAGGAAATGCAGAGAAGTTAATTAATGAAATCAAGGAGTAGTTGTCAAAGGTATTTGAAATGAAAGATCTTGGAGAGTTACATTACTGCCTAGGTCTTGAAGTTTGGAGAAATGCAGGCCAAACTTTTGTTTGTCAGAGTAAGTATATCAGAGAAATACTTAGGAGATTTAAAATGGATCAGTGTAAGTCTTCTATTGTTCCCATGCAACAGAATGTGAAACTTTCTTGTGATGATGGTTCGAAGGAGGTGAATGGCACTATGTATAGACAGATGGTGGGTAGTTTGAATTATCTCACCACAACCAGACCTGATATTTCATATTATGTGAGTGTGTTAAGTTAGTTCATGGAGAAACCTCATGAAAGCCATTGGAATGTAGCAAAGACAGTACTCAGGTATCTAAAAGGTACACTCAATTATGGTATTAAATACACTGATGCATTTGATGTTGAGTTGACAAGTTATTCAGATTTTGATTGGACCGGCAATTTGGATGATCAAAGATCAACCACTGGATATGCGTTCAGCATTGGATCCGGGGTTGTTTCATGGAGTAGTAAAAAGAAGCCTACTATATCTTTGTCTTCTACTGAAGCAAAATATAAAGCCTTGTGCGCAGCAACTTGTGAAGCTATTTGGTTAAGAAGACTTCTTCAAGATGTTGGAGAAGAACAAAAGGAACCTACGATGATCAGATGTGATAATCAAAGTTCAATCAATATTGCGAAGAATTCGATTTTTCATGCAAGGACAAAGCATGTTGAAGATCAGTATCATTTTGTTAGAGAAAAGTTGTAGTCAAATGAATAACTCTTGTGTATTGTAATACTAGTGAAAATGCTGCTGATATTTTCACTAAGCCTCTTGGAAAGATTAAGTTTGAGCTATTTAGGGAGATGTTAGGTGTAGAAGTCAATCGATTCTCCATTAAGGGGGAGACTTGGAAATAATGGAGTAAGCATCAGTTATAAGCCTCTGTTGTGAGAGTCAGTTGTAAGCGTGTTAAGAGTCAGTTCATAGTTGAGAGTCTAGTTGTCTTTGGTTTGCATGTAACCGACTCGGTAGAGTCTTTTCCTATATAAGGATGTAATCTGTCTTCATTGAATAATAGAGAAGTAAGCATAGGTTTGTTTCGTATATTTTATCTAGGAGTATCTCTCAATTTTTATTCTGTTTGCGAAAACTTTGATTACAATATTGCAAAATTGTATAGCATTTAATGTAAGGGAAGTAATGCTAGAGTTAATTTTAGCATTACTTGACTTGGAAAAATCGCTCATCAAATATGTGAGTGAAGATGCTCTAAAGCTAAAGTATTCTTAAAGTGTGCCTCTGGAAGAGGCCAAATAAAACCTCCAAAATAAAAGTTAGGTTAAATAATATGAATCTTGGAGTTTAATTGTATGATTTTCCAAAACTTTATCTTAAAACAAAAAAAAATCCTTTTTTTTTTTATTTCAAACTAATACTATCCCAACCCAAAAGCATGGACTAATAATATGGAGTTCAAGGTAAATACTAATGAGGATTTATATATATATGCATTTAGTAGTTACCTACATGTTAACGAGCTCGAAGCTTCTATATGGTAACCCTTCGCAAGACTCCTTCCAAAGAGTTCATATTCCCATAACATTGTATTTTGATATGCTCAACACTTTTCTTCTACAGTCAATACGGCTTTCTTCCCACTCCAATGTATTTAGTCTCTTTATTGAAATTAGAATAATAAGTGGAATGACATTTATAAAATGTTAAAACGACGTCCAAGAAAACCCAATAACACATTATTCCTCTCCTTCTTATGTCAAGAAAATAGCACATTATTCCTCTACTTCCAATGTCAAAAAAATAATTGACATAATCATTTCCATTAAACAAAGTCTAAGTTTTTATCACTATCCCTTTTCTAAAGGGGTAAACCCACAATTTTTTTTTGTAAAATAGCACATTATTTTTCTCCTTATGTCAAGAAAATAGCCCATTATTCCTCCTCTTCTCTTCTTCTTAGATAAAAAAAAATATATATTTTAATCCTTTAGAACGTAGCTTCTTCTCTTTCTCTACTTCTTATTATGTAGCAAAAAAAATTACTTTCTTTATTATGTAAGAAGAAATTAACATTTTATTCTTTTAAACATAGTCGTTGAGCTCTTTCAATCCTCATCCTTTGCTCAATGATCTTGCACTTTCTAATTCATACGGTCAAACCTCAAGTCAACACAACATAACACATAAATCCTAGAAATCCTTCCCTGTGAACATTTTCTATGAAATTTTTGTCTAGCTACCTAAGACGTCGTTTCTTTCACTAATGCGGAACAGTTAAATGTTATCACGGTTCTAAAACTTGTGTTAAACAATATGTTACATGTCTCAAACTTCTTATGAAACATTTTTTACATTTTTAGAACCACCCTTAACCTTTATGCATATGCATGGTGTAATGTGTATTAACTTTTGGGTGAAGTTGGGACTTGTGGATTTATGGTAAAGAGTTAGGTTGTTAGGAATTTGGGCATTTGAGAGAGAGATTTAAGGGTAGTTTTGTAATGATTATTTAAGTGGTTATGGAGTTTATGATTGTTGATTAGAAATATAGTTTTTTTTAATTGACAATGATTTTTAACTATCCTTTTATGATTATTATTAAATTTGTTTTTTTTTAATACTTATGTCATTATCAATTACTTTAATTGAAAATTATATTTAGTATTCTATGTTATGTTATATCAACAATTTGTATGTTGGTTTTATAAGTAAAGTTGAGTATGAATTAATAGGTTTACTCGCTATAGTTCATTACAATTTTTTTTTAAGGATCTATACTTATCTTTAATTTAGGAATTTTAGTAAATCTTACTAATTTTTAAAAGGTCAACCATAAAATGTTTAGAGATATTTTTATTAAATTATTCAAATTTCTAAGGATTTGATATAGTTTTTACAAATTTTTAGGGATTTGGAGTAAAATATTTTTATCCTTTAAAATTTGAGTAATTCATTTTAGAAAAAAAATGAAAATTGGTAAACTTTTTTTTAGAAAAAAACATGAAAAATTAGTTCATTAACTAAATTTAACCCCTAAAATTTCCCCAACAATTTAATTTTAAATTCAATTTTTTATTAAACCATAATAACATATCCATTCCAAAATAAAGAAAAATGCACATATAAATGTTACTCTTTAAATTTTATAAACAAAGTTATGTAAAAACTTATAAATCTAACTTTACTATAATACATTAACTATATAATGTTTAAATGCAATATTATTTTAAATTCAATTTTTTATTAAATCATAATGGCATATCCATTCCAAGTTTGATCATACTATCAACCTTCCTAACCTCTTAACTCAACAAAAGTATGGTGATCTTGGAAAGCTTCTCTTAATGCTTTTCGAGCACAGAAACAAAATTCTAAAGAATCACAAGTAATCACTTACCCTCTTAAGATCTAATAGACCAATTAGATCTTAGTGGACGTTAATCATCATCATCATCACCCATGGATGCTACTCTTTTACGAAGTACAATGACATTTTCATTTCAAAAATATTGAGCTGCTAAAGATAACAAGTCCTTACCTTTAGATATTATGTTTAAAATTCTGCTGTAATTAATTAGATATATTGTGTTTAAAGTTGTGTTGTAATTAATTAGATATCATATTTAAAATTTTGTTATAATTAAATAATTGTTTAATATTTGAGTAGTTAAATATTTGTAGAATAGTAAGTATTCCCTCTCTAACAACTACTTCATGACATCGTGAGAGTTGAAATGATAACAGGTGGTTATTGTGAAGCATGGTGAGAAGTGAACATAAATTAAATTAAATAAGTCACAAACATAATGCCAAAAATAAAGGACATGGAACTTATTTATGAAAAAGACATAATCATTTATATTTTATATTTTAATTATAATCAATATTAATAAATAAAAAATACATCTCTCTAACATAGTGATGGCCTCGTTTGATTGACAGATCAACGAAGTTGCTCTTCAATTATATTATTTTCTAATTATGGGTCCTTTCTATTGGCTATATATGCACTGGTTAACGAAGTGTCAATTGGTTTTGATTCTTTTACTTAGGAGGTAGTTATTTTATAGCTTTAATTTGGATATCGTATTATATATATTAGGTTAAAGCTTTAATAGGAGTCAATCTTACATGAAGTGATATTTTATACCCACCGTGAGCTCTAATGTTTTGAAAGTAAAACCATATGCTTTGTTTCTTTGTCAAACTGTTGTTTAAAAGCTCAATATTTTTGCAGACTTAACATCAAGATTTAGTTAAAATAAATAATCATGTACTTAATTGTTAAAGTTAAAATAACTAACCCTGTACATATTTGTAAAATTGTCATCCAAACTAGCTTGCCATCCAAATAAAGTTAACTACTAAACATTGGAGTGTAACCTAGTGGTTAACTATTAAACATTGGAGTGTAATCAACAAACAAAGTTATGAAGTTCAAATCGAAAACAAAAAGATAAACTTGGACTCCGGGGATGATTTTAGGGGTTAAATTTTGCTCATGGGCTAATTTTTCATGGTTTTTCCCCAAAAAATATTTGCTATTCTAAAAATGATTTGCTCAAATTCTAAAGGACAAAATTATTTTACCTTAAAAATCGCCAAAATCTTATATAAACTATATACTAGCAGAGCCACAAGTCACTCGTGGCTGGTGAATGCTGAAATAACCGAGCCCTGGGCATTAAATAACCGCAGAACCCTGTGCATTAAATAAGCGATGTTGTAAGAGCTCCAGGCAGGAAAATCCTGCCCATTAAATAATAGTTGGAGTAAAAATCGTGGCTGGTAAACTTGGGCTCTATAGAAAATGAAATGTTAATTACTCATAGGTAGTAATCAACTAGCCATCATAGTAAATTTTAAATATGATTAAGTAAAAGTAAAAAAATAAACATGTAAACAGATGTTTTTATAATATTGAGAAAGTTAGTGGTTGAAATCACAACCATTGATTTATTGGGATGACTAAGAATATTCCAAGAATATTTAATCTTGTACATACAAAACTGATTAAGTACTAAAAACATATTAAATGTGCCCATTGTCAATAGGTGTACGCCTTTCGGCATAAAAATCCTTAGAAATTTGAGTATTTTTACTAAAAATTCGCCAAACATTTATAGTTGGCAGATGAAGGATTAGTAAGATTCAAATCATCCCTGACTTGGAGGCTTATCTAACAATTTCACCCAGCCATCATTTGCAAATTTAAGAGACTAGGATCCAAAATTATTTTTCGATTTTTTTATATATTTAATGCTAAATAAGTATGTGCATCTTTACACCTTGACGAAATGGAAAATATTATCCACCAAGTCCATTAGGGACATATGACCATGTGCATTAGGATCATCTGATGTCCAAACTTGCCCATTATTTCCGGGGTTGCCAAATAATTTAAAAATCTTGAATCCAAAGTGTTCACGGTGAAAGTTAAATTTATGGTTCAACTTCCAACCAACTCAACTCAGTGGGGTGGTTTCTTACTCATTGTGGCCATGCTTCCCATATGTGCCAAGATCGAATTCATGTAAATTTATTCCCAATTGATAAATTGTGAAGCAAGAAATGCAAAGAGAAAGAATAGACTAGAAATAATATTCAGTATATTGAGAATGTAAGGAGAAAGTACAATTAGAAGAATTAATGAAGAAGTGATGGGCAAAAGGAAAATAGCTGAGCTAAATAGACTCAAGCAAATCAAGAAAAGAAAGTACAACTGGCAGTGTACAGTCAGCATGTTGAGGTTACATTATATTTAACATTCAGTTTTAAACTCAACAGTTGCAAACATCAGCACTGATTATGCGCAAGTGTTGTCTCTGAAAATCAAAAACAGATTTTTCCAATGGCTTTGTGAAGATATCTGCGAGCTGATCTCGAGAACCACAGAATTGAAGTGAAATATCACCATTATTGACTAGCTCGCAGTTGAAGTGAAAGAGAGTGTCAATGTGTTTTCTTTTCTTGTGAAACACATGATTTTTGGATAGAGCTATTGCTGAAGTATTGTCACAGAAAATAGGAGTTGGATCCTTTTTTGTATGTGACATATCTTTCAATATTCTTCTCAGCCACACAACTTGACAAGAAGCTGAGGTAGCAGTGACATACTCTGCCTCTGCAGAGGATATTGATACAATTGATTGTTTCTTTGATGCCCATGAGATCAAGTTCGTGCCCGGGTGAAAAACATGTTCTGAGGTGCTTTTCCTGTCATCGAGGTTGCTTGCAAAATCACTGTCTGTGTAACCAGAAAGTTGATTACTATCAGATTTAATGTACCATAAGCTAAAATTGAGAGTTCCTGTAATATATCTCATAATTCGTTTCACCATTTTCCAGTGAGAATTTTTGGGGGATTCCATGAATCTGGAAACAAGGCTGGTTGCATACATAATATCAGGCCTAGTTGTTGTAAGATACAACAAACTGCCTACTAAACTTTTGTACAGGGTAGGGTCCACTATAGAGCCTTCATCTTTCTTGCTCAATTTTGTGCCTAGGGGTATAGGGGTTTCTGCTGGATTGCATTCTTCCATGCAAAATCTTTTGATGATGTCTGTTGCATATTTTTTCTGACAGACAAAAATTCCTTTGGTTGATTGATCAACCTCAATCCCCAAAAAATATTTCATGATGCCAAGATCTGTCATCTCAAACTCATATTGCATGGCATGTTTAAAATTGGTTAATTCAAGATTTCCAGTATATATCATGTCATCAACATATAAACATACAATCAAAATTTTACAATGTTGATCAGTTTTGGTGTAAAGAGTTGGCTCATTTTGACTTCTGCTGAAACCATTGTTGATCAGATAAGTGTCAATTCTGCTATACCAAGCTCTTGGAGCTTTCTTTAAGCCATACAAGGCTTTCTTCAACTGATATACTTTGGCTGGCTGCTCTTGGACTTCAAATCCAGGTGGCTGATCGACATAAACTTCTTCTTCTAAGAAACCATTCAGGAAAGTTGACTTGACATCCATCTGGTATACTTGCCATTTATGTTGGGCTGCTATGGCCAATAGAGTCCTTACAGTGTCTAATCTTGCTACTGGAGCAAAGGTTTCACCATAATCAATACCTGGTTGTTGTGAGAATCCTTTGGCAACAAGTCTTGCCTTGTGTTTTTCAATCTACCCTTTTTCATTGAGTTTAGTTTTGTAAACCCAGTTGACACCAATACTTTTCTTGTGACTTGGCAAATCAACAAGATCCCATGTCTTTTTCTTCTCAATGGAGTCAATTTCTTGGTTCATGGCTTGAACCCAATGTGGCTCCTTAGCTGCTGCTTTAAAAGATGTAGGTTGACATGACATTAATGCAGAAAGATTGTGATGTTCAAAATCATCCAACTGCTGATGGATTTCTCTCAAACTTTGAGTTCTCCGATTTTGAATTTCATAGAAGGAGTCTCTGCTTGAAGTTGAGTTATCCTAAGAATTTTCAGATCGTCCTTGTACCTACAATCTTGGAAGAACTGGTAGAGGTATTTGCTGTCCTGAATTTTCCGTGTTTTCAAAACTTGGCAGCAATGGATTTGGACTGTCTAGTTGCTAATTTTCTGATTCATTCTAGAATTGATTTTCCAGAAATTTTACATCTCTGCTGAGAATTAGTTTCTTGGAGATTGGATTGTAAAGCCTATAGGCTTTAGATGTTTCACTATATCCAGTAAAGATACATTTCTCACTTCTATCGTCCAGTTTCTTCCTTAATTCGTAAGGTATGTGAGTGTATGCTATGCATCCAAATGTCCTTAGATGTGCAACATTTAGCTTTGTCCCACTCTATGCTTCTTGAGGGACTTTCATCTTTAGACTTGTGGTTGGATATCTATTCAAGAGATAAACTGAGCATGCTACTGCTTCAGCCCAAAAAATATTTGACAAACTTTTCTCTTTGAGAAGTGTTTTTGCCATATTCATTATTGTTTGATTTTTCCTTTCAGCCACTCCATTCTGTTGTGGAGTATACCTGGATGTTGTTTGCATGATAATGCCTTGTGATTTGCAGAAATTTGCAAATTCATTGGAGTTGTATTCTCCTCCTCCATCAGAACTAAGTGCTTTTATATATTTGCCACTCTATTTTTCAGCTTCTGCCTTGAATTCTTTGAATTTTGCAAAAGTTTCAGACTTGTGTCTGAGAAAATAGATCCATATTTTTCTGTTGAAATCATTAATAAATGTTAGAAAATAAAAGCTACTACCTATGGGCTCTATTTGCATTGGTCCACATAGGTCAGTGTAAACTAGTACGAGATGTTGTTTGGCTTGATTGGATGACTGTGGAAAACTAGTTCTCTTATGTTTTCCAAGTATGCAAGACTCACATGGGGAATTTTGTTCTTTAAAGATGGGAAGACCTTTGACCATGGAGTGTTTCTGAAGAAGACTTAACTCTTAAAGGGTAGATGTCCAAATCTTGTATGCCAAACCATTGTTTCATTAAGGGTGGATGCACTTTGTGCATATGGTTGAATCAGATTTGCAGTCCTGAGTGTAAGGGGAAGCATCCTATTCTGAGTCATGTGGATTTCAGAAATCAATTTTCTGCTGGGGGTTTTGTCGTATATCTTGCAAGATGCTCCCTCAAAGAGTACCTTATAGCCATGTTCAATGAGTTGTCCTACACTTAGCAGATTATGTTTCAGATCTGTAACATGATAGACATTGTTTATGTCTTTCTTTTCATTTTGTTTAGTAAGAATAGGTTCAATTCCTTTGCCTTGAACTTTGACTAAGGAATAATTTCCAAGTGTAATATTAGATGAGATTGAAGAATCAATGCATGAAAGTAAATCTTTGTTACCTATCATGTGATCGTTGCATCCATTGTCCAACAATTGGAGATCTTTAGGTTGTTCTTCAGACTTGTGACATGAGAGAAACATACCTTTTGAGGTTTCTCCCATATGATTTGACACATGTGCTCTGCCTGAGAGATGATCTGCCTGCTTCTTCCGGCATTTAGATTCATAGTGCCCATATTTTTTGCAGTAGTAGCATTGTATGCTTGATTTGTCATTTGATTTTCTCCCTCTACCTCTTTGAGGCTGAAAATTTTGATTCTGTTGTTGTGGTCTGTGACCTTGGAAATTTTGATGATGGCTATGTTGTTTGTTACCTCCATTTGAGTGTTGGTCACTTGTAGTACTTCCTCGTCCTTGGTGACCTTTGCCTCTTCCTTTGTCTCTCTCTATGTTGAAGGATGTAATGACCCTAGTTGGATAAATGTTTAAGAATTAAAAAGTAAAACTAATTAGGGGATTAATTGTGTCAACAAGGTATTAATTAAACGAAGATGATTTGATGATATTTATTAAGTGATTTATTAATTAATTAAAGGATATAATTGTGATTAATTAATTAATAATTTAATTACAGATTACCTTTGATGACATGACTAATAAATTTAAGAGATTAATAATATATGTTATAAATGGTTACGTACCCAACAAGGGATAACCTGTTAGTCCCGAGAAGATAAAACATTAAAGGAAGGATCAGGGACAGGGACGAGAGCAAGTAAGGGAGTAAATGAGGAGTCGGTGAAGGAGGGATAAGGGGGGAAAGGAGGTTTACGTGAGGGACATTCGACGAAGGAGACAGAGGATGGATTGGGGGAGGATTGTGAGATTTGCAGGGAGCAGTAGAGTTCTGGTTGTGGCACTTTTGATCAGTTGAGGCACTGGGTTGCTGGAGGTTTTGGGCACGGGGGCCAAGATATCCATAGATATCCTGGAGCTAGGTAGTTTTCCTAGTTGGCAGAGAGGACAGTAGGTTTGGGTAGTTATTCTTTGTTTGTGGCTGGATTGGTCTGTGTATCATGTAGCAGGAAGGCAACAACAAGGCAACATAAATTAGCATCAGAACCAGGTAATTTGTTAAACTATGTGTTTATTTCATTCTGCCATGAAATCATTATTCATTGATAAATTTAAGTTACTGAAGTTGCTATTATGAAGATTGTTGTTATGTTATGAAGTTATTATTTCAGTTCATGAAATAAATTGCTTATGGAAGTAAATGATGTTTAGAAATATTTGGTTGTTACATATGGTATCAGAGCATCTTAGTTCGAAATATGGGCCTAAGGGCCAAAACCCCAAGCGTTAAATCCAGCCACGCTTAACCTGTAAGAAACACACGTCATTTGCATCTTAATAGATTGTGTCAAGCAACATTCAGCTGGACCCGATATGACTGATACAATATCAGAAAATATACTCAAGGCAGTACCCCTACATTATCCAAGCAAATGGTCTCACATATATCACAAGCAACCTCTTTAGGTAGTACCCTTTTACTGGATCACAAATGGCTAATACAGTCTTAGTCTAAATATTCAAAGGAACGCCCTTTAAAATAGTTGCAGCAAACCAGATAGTTTGAAGGATCACTTCCCACAAAATGGCTACCCTTAAAGCAGCCTGATAAAGCTATTAAGCACAAAAAAATAAGAGTTGACAATTTAATTTTATTTGAGCAATACTTGTCAATGAAGTTTCGGGTAAAATAGACACCTGAAATCGATGAAAATGTCGAGGGAAGCTTCTATCCAAGGCTTGAAGTTGGCAAGATTCAATAACTACATGAATTATACTATATAAAATGCAATAGGACTTTTGCAAGACCTTGAAAAGGCCTACTTCATTTCAAACTTACCTAAATGAGGAACTGCCAATGCACAGTCAGAAAAAGGAAATTTAGAAGACTTGTATTGCGCGGGAATGGTGTAAACTACTTGCTTGTATTAGCCTCGGTGAATTTTAATAATAAAAAAAAAAAAAAAAAATCTCAGGAACTATAGACCCATACAAATTTTAACCGTGCCAAAGAGAGCAATTTTCACACCGTGTAATGTTCATGCAACTATCATTATCCCAAAGGAGAGTTGTCTATTACGCAGGAGAACGGATCTGAGCCGTCAGATCTCAGGCAGATACCCAATAGCCTTCGGATCTGCATGGAGTTGCGAGGGATTTAAGTCCTCGAGGGCAGAAGGAGAAATCCCGATGACAGGTGTGAAGGCATCGGGATATCGGCGTTCATGAAATTGGGATTCACGAGGTCAAGGAAGTCGGGACATTTTAAGTCTCGAAATAGCAGGATCAGATCTGGACCGTCCATCAGGGTGAGACACATGGCAGAGATCTGAAGAGAGTTGGCAAATCGGGAGTTCTGTGAGCAAGGGGTTGGGGAAATCCATGGTGAAAACCCCGATACAATCAGAGCCGTCCATCTGATTGGGACAGGTGGCAACCATCGGAGAGTCATCGACGTTTGAGCCATCAGGACTCGGCGTTGGCGTTTGGTGAAGTTCGAGGCTTAACCTGGACCGTCCATCCATTTAGGACGTGTGTCGGAGATCCGAAGAAAGTCGTGGATCGGCATATCAGGGATTTCATGGACACAAAATCTTTGCATTTCGAAATCGCAAAGTCCGAAACCCCGATGAGTGGGGCCAGCTGATCGCGCATCAGAGAGGGAGGATAGTGCCATCATGAAGGGCCAGCTGTCAGCCAACCAGGGAGTCGGGGTTTGAGGAATCGGGAATTCCGTGGACATTTTCACTTGGGTATCGAAAACCTCGAAACAGCGAGAGGCGATCAAGACCGTCCGTTCTTGGGATGCGTGGCAATGATCGGAGCCATCGGGAAAGGTCCCGATAGGAGGTCGTCCATCGGGTCATCGCGAATCAGGAAATCGCAGATCCCATGGACGAGTGGTCCTTGCAGTTCGGAAACGCGAGGCTCGATTCTCTGAAAATTGGAAAGCTCCGTAGTGGAAGCCAGCTGTCATCGCGGATCGGGATATCGCGAGTTCCATGGACAAAGTATGCATGCACTACGAAATTGCGAACCCCGAAAACGCGACGTAATTAACTTAACTCTTATACCTTTGTTAAAAAAAGAATTAATTAATTGATGTTTTAATTAAGACTTAATAACATAGTGAAATCGGGGATCGGGGTTTCGTGATTCAATTTACATAGATCATTTGTTACGGGAAAACCCCGAATCCCGATTTCCTTAAACATTAATTGAAAAAACTCATAAATTTTAGAAGTGTTGAAGTTCTTGCTCGAGAAGGTCCGAAACCCTGATGGGAAGCCATAAGGCAGCACTCACATAGGAGTGGGTCACATGGACCTCGGTATAGTCGGAAGGGCTAACACGCAAGGAAGAGGCGTATCGGGTATCGGGACTTCGGGAATCCCGTAGATACGGGGTTCATGCATTTCGATATTGCGATGTCCGAAACCCCGATAGGGGACAAGGCTGTGACCTTGTGGTATGATGGCCATATGGGCCAAGAGCTTAGCCCGGTGGGCTAACGCACAAAGTACCGCATCGGTAGATCAGTAATCGGGAGATTGTGAGGACAGAGGTTCGTGACAGCGAGAGTCGCGAAACCCCGAATCCCGACAAGGAATAGGACTACGGTCACATACGAGAGGGTCACATGGACCAAAGCATAGCCAAGGGAGGGATAAAGCTAGAAGGTAGTGCATCAGCATATCGGAGATCGGGAGTCCATGAGGATAGGAAACTCTCAGCATCGGGCATAAGGAAACCGTGAAACCCGAAATAGAGTTGGGGAATTTCACAGTTAGGGGCAAAAGGCCGTAGGCAATATGGGAAGACAATGTATATGCATACATATACACCCATCTAACTACATGCATATACACAGATGAATAAATTTATAAATACAATGGAAATAAACCAAAAGCAAGACACCAAAATCCGTACAGAACTGGAATTACAAGCAAATCATTTTTTTTTATTTCGCACTGCAAAATAGAAAATTACCATTTATCACCAAAGTATAAGGAAGGTTCATGCAATTTCTTGACTCGATCAACTCCGCGTCTTCATGAAGGTACTGAAACTGTGCACAAGCTGGCAGACTGAATCGTACCTCTTACCATACCTGAGAGCGAACTCCGCAAATTGTACAGACTTGGGATTGGTTCCCAATATTTTAAAGAGACTGGACTCCAAGTCCTAGATCTTGTCTGGGACCATATCAATATACTATGTTTCTGCAAATGATCTGGAAACAGATACAGCAATACCTAGCACTAGCAAGGTGCTCAGAACAATGGCAAGGATGTGAGCCATGGAAAGGGAGAATCTGGAAACCTCTGAACAGAGCAGAGGCAAATCTGTGGTGGAAAAAGAATGATGTGAGGAAAGTCCCAGCGGATGAGAAAGTGGAGGCAGAGAAAGGACGCGTAGAGAGTCGAAAAGATGACAGGTGTAGAAGGATGGGGTTAGATATGAGGGAACTAGAGGAAGTCATATGGGCACGTGGAACTCATGCATGCCCGAATCCATGTGTGTGTTCGTTTATTTTTATATTTTAAAGTGTAAAAAATAGTTTTGAGTAAATTAAATAATTTATTTATATATATATAAAGGTCAAGTTAGTTAAAATTAAAGAAAGGTTAATTGGGTTGAATTAGTGTAATAATAGTTTTAAATTAATTATTTTATTTAAGTATAAGGTTAATCTACATTAAAGTAATTAATGATGTTAGGGCTTAGACTAGGACGAGCGGGAAGGAGGTGGCATATGCACTAGGAAGTGACTAGTAAAGCACAAGGCTAACGTAGCTACAGGGTAGGGGAACCAATAATTTTTTTCGCAAGGGAGAAGAAACCAAGCTTAGACGCTTAATCCTAACCCAAACCTAGCCAATCCCCTAATGGAGTAATGTCTGTTTACAGACAAGTAAAGAAAACTTACGCCTAACCCTGTTTCTAAGTTTAAGTAGCACCAATTTGAAACGTCCTGGAACTCACCCTGATAAATTTGGGGTAATGCAGTTTAGGGCATACAAGATGGTCAGGAATCAAAGGGGTCGAGGCAGGGGAGCATCGTCACGGGCACCGCCAACACCACCAACACCACCACCACCATCGCCCGAACTAGCCCTCATACTGCGCTCATTGGAAGCCATTAACGAGACTTTAAAGGGGTGCCAACCAGCAGGGACTGAAGTGGAACTCCCATCGTCTGGAACGGGTAATCCAGAAGCATCAAGGGACTCAGGGGGAGAACTTCCGCCTGAAGACATCATGCGAGAGTTGCAGAAGATCAATCTTCCGGAGTTTGCCGGGGGTCACGCCAGTGAACGCGCGGAAGCATGGTTGGAAGGCATGACAAGGTGTTTTTCCTTAAGGGACTATGTGTCCAACTCAAAGGCTAAGATCGTAATTTTTCAGTTAAGAGACATCGCCTTGAACTGGTGGGGAAACTTGGAAAGACAACTACACCTTACCCCAGACACAGTATCTTGGGAACTTTTCGAGGAGAGGTTCCGAAGGAAATATCTACCAGCATACTACGAGGAGCAGCAGGTAGGGGCATTTCATGCCTTAGTACAAGGAAACAGAACTGTAGAAGAATATGAGATCAGGTTTATGGAACTGGTCAAATACGTTTCGTATATGGACAATGACCAACGACAGGCAGAGCGCTTCGTTTATGGATTGAACCCGAAGATAAGAGCTATAGTGCGGATGTGGAAACTGTCTTCAGTAGCAGAGGCGGTAGAAAATGTGCGTTACACAGAAGAACACATGAACTTAACAGGGGGTATAAGATCACCATTTCCGCATCGCCCTAGATTCGTAGGAAAGACCCCGAGGACATTTCCTAGGGGAGAGGGCTCAAGGCCACCACAATATGGTAACAGAGTCGTGCCAAGGACTGTAGCTGCAGGGATTTCAATGGAAGCTAGTGTAGCATCTCGTTCATTGCCAACGGTGTAGACAAGTCCACGACCATCTCAGGGAACAACTAGTAGGGGCAGGGGTTCCAGAGGAAGGAACTCATTTCAGAGGTAATCGCATAATAGTGCACTGGTTCAATCTCGTATTACCTGTTGGAGATGCGAAGGACCCCATTACCAATGGGACTGTCCAAATTTACAATCAGGGTTTTTGCATAGAGAAGGAAAGGCACCAATGGGGAGGTCAAGTAGCAACCACCAGATTTACACAGTGGTTAATAACCGCCAGGTCGAACATCAATCCACCGTAGTGGAGTCATTGGGTACGCTAAATCATATCAATGTTAAAATTTTGTTTGATTCTGGTGCGACAGATAGTTTCATTTCACCATTTGCATTAGAAAAGAGTGGGTTGGCAGCCTACGAGCACGATGACTTTAAACAAGTCGAGATGGCTTCGGGGGAAAAACAAGTTGTAGGACCTAGTGTTGATAATTGTATAGTAGACCTAGGAGTGTGCACTACCAGGTTGAAGGTATACGTCATTGCTCTTGGGGCATATGACCTAATCGTTGGAATGGATTGGTTAGCAGCTCATCGAGCTTTGATAGATTGTTTTGCAAAGAAGGTGCTTTGTGTCGATGATGAAGGAAGACCAGTAGAGATCCAGGGTGTACAGAGAAAAGTGTCGTTACGCTTTATATCAACTATGAAGGTTAAGCGATGCTTGAGACAAGGGTGTCGACTTTATGTAGTAGAAGCAGTGAATGAAAGGAAGGGACCCTCATTGGATCAGTACCCAGTATTATCAGAATTTCAGGATGTTTTTCCGAACGAGTTACCAGGGTTACCTCCCGAGAGGGAGCTTGATTTTACTATTGATCTAAAACCTGGTGCAAAACCAATATCCAAGACTCCGTATCGGATGAAAGCGTCGGAACTTTGTGAATTGCAAATGCAGTTGAAGAAGTTACTGGACTTAGGGCTAGTAAGGCCCAGTGTTTCACCTTGGGGCGCACCGGTAATTTTTGTAAAGAAGAAGGATGGATCCTTACAACTGTGTATAGACTATAGGGACTTGAACCGTGCTATAGTGAAAAATAGGTACCCAATGCCACGAATAGATGACCTCTTTGATCAGATGAAAGGAGCAGCGGTATTCTCAAAGATCGATTTGTGATCTAGGTATCATCAGTTAAGGATTAAGGAAGGTGATATCCCAAAAATTGCCTTTTGAACTCGGTTTGGACATTACAAGTTTGTTGTAGTACCTTTCGGATTGACTAATGCACCAGCAGTATTCATGAGCCTCATGAACTGCGTATTTCGGAAGTACTTAGATCGATTTGTACAAGTTTTTCTAGATGAAATTCTCATCTATTCCAGAAATGAAAGAGAACACGAGGAACACTTGCGAATAGTGTTGTCTTTCCTTAGGGAGAACAAATTGTATGGGAAGCTGTCGAAGTGTTCCTTCTTCCAGAAAGAGATCCACTATTTAGGCCATATCATTTCCGGCGAAGGAATCTCAGTGGACCTAGAAAAGGTAAAGGCCATTATGGAATGGACAGTACCGAAAAATGCCCATGAGGTGAGAAGCTTCATGGGGCTAGCGGGTTATTACCGGAGATTTGTGGAGGGATTCTCAAAAATAGCAAAACCCATCACCACTTTGCAACGCAAGGGGTTCAGGTATGAATGGAAAGAAGAATGTGATAGTGCATTCATTGAGCTTAAGAGGTTACTAACTAGTGCACCAATTCTACGAGTGTCAGATATGGAAAAGGACTTCATGGTCTGCACGGATGCCTCAAAACAAGGGTTGGGGGCTGTGCTAATGCAGGATGGAGGAGTGATAGCTTATGCGTCAAGGAAGTTGAAGAAACACGAAGAGTTATACACGACTCATGATTTAGAGTTGGCAGCTGTAATGCTAGCTCTAAAACTTTGGAGGCACTATCTTGTGGGGAAAAACTTTGAACTCAAAATGGACCATCAAAGTTTAAAACATCTCTTCACTCAAAGAGATCTGAATGCCAGGCAAAGGCGATGGAGTGAGTTTATGAGTGAGTACAATTTTGGTATTTCATATATTAAGGGGAAGGAAAATGTGGTCGCAGATGCCTTGAGTAGGAGACCACGTATCTTCTCCTTGGTGACCTTAAAGGCCAACTTGAGGGAACATGTGTTGACACAACTCCCAAGAGACAGTTGGTATCTAAAGGTTACTTCAAACCTCCAGAGCGGGAGGCAGTTAGACCCAAAGTATGAAGGATATAATCTAGAAACAGATGGATTGTTAAGACATCGAGGAAGGATGTACATCTCGGAGAATGGGGATATTCGAAGCATCATACTGAAGGAAGCCCATAGAGAACTTTATTGCGCACATCTGGGTGTGAAGAAGATGTACGCAGAGATGAAGAAACTCTTATTTTGGGTAGGCATAAAGTGTGATGTAGTCCATTTTGTTGCCAGATGCCTAGAGTGTCAACAAGTGAAGGCCGACCACCATCACTGGGCAGGCCTCCTACAACCACATGATGTCCCTATGTCCAAGTGGGAAGTCATCTCTATGGATTTTGTTGTAGGGTTTCCGCTCAAATCTCATAGACACAATGCCATTCTTGTGATAGTGGATAAGTTAACCAAGAGTGTTCATTTCATTCCGGTTAGAGACACTTATGATGTTACTAATGTGGCACGAGTGTTCATAAGCGAGGTTATTCGTTTGCATGGGATACCAAAGAAGATTATTTCAGATAGGGACTCCAGATTCACTTCTAGGTTTTGGACACGTTTACAGTCAACATTGGGGACTCAATTGAACTTAAGCACAGCTTATCATCCTGAAACAGATGGGCAAACTAAGAGAGTAAATCAAGTCATGGAAGACATGCTTAGGATGTATGTAATGGATAATCAAACCCAGTGGGAGAAGTACCTACCTTTGGTAGAGTTTGCCTACAATAACAGTTATCATAGTTCCATCGGAATGCCACCCTACGAAGATTTGTATGGGAGGACATGTAGAACGCCATTGAGTTGGGATAGACTAGATGACCGAGTAACAGTTGGGCCAAAATTGATCAAGGAAATGGAGGAATAGGTGATTCAGATCAGGCAGAGACTAAAGGAAGCACAGTATAGACAGAAACGTTATGCAGATGCACACAGGACTGACCGAAGTTATGAAGTGGGGGACCAGGTTTTCATTCATATCAGGCCTAATAAGAGTACCATACAGTTCGGGAAGGGGACAAAGTTGTCACCTCGGTTTATAGGGCCATTTAGGGTCCAAGAGAAAATTGGACCCGTTTCCTATCGTCTCGTACTGTCACCCCACTTGCATAAAACTCATAATGTATTTCATGTATTTGTTTTATGTCATTATGTTGTTGATGAATCACATAAACTAAATTGGAAAGAATTGCAGGTATCGAACGTGGGAACCCTCACGGTAGAACCGGTACACATATTGGACCGTAGAGTTCGACAGCTCAGAAACTGTCTGGTAGATCAAGTTAAGGTCCAGTGGGACAAGTATAGTCCAGGATCTGCTACTTGGGAGGACGTCGAGACACTACGACGAGACTATCCCTCACTATTTTGACCACCTTGAGAACATGTTTCTCGAAGGCGGGGTGTATGTAACACCACCTTTTGACTTAGATAGCCAGGATTACCTGAGGCCTATACACTTTATTTCCTAGTCACAGTGAAACTATTAAGTGATACACTTAAACTTTAAACTTATGAACTGTAATGAATGTTTAAGTGTTATTAATGATGATGCATGTAATGCGATCTATTATGTGAATGTAAATTTTACGAATGTTTGAATGTTATTGATGATGATGTATATGATGCGACATATTGTGAGAAAGTGAAATTGTTGAATGTTTAAATACTATTAGAATGATGTTGGATACAATGAAATCTATTTTGGGTAAATGATAATCTTGTGAATGGGTGATTAGTTTGAATTATGGGAGATTATGAAATCTAATTCTAATGGAAAAAACTTGATGTTAATGTATCGATACGGGGATACCAAATTGAAATGATGATAGTATGCAATTACATGATGATAATGCATAGAAATGTATGAGTTTGTGTTACAGACTAATCTACAGGTGATGGGCTATGAAATGGCCAAGAGATAATGATGATGAAAGTGGATATCAGGATCACTAACTGAGAAACATTATGGTATGAATAATGTATGTGAAATTTATATTGATTTATATGCATTGCTATGATATGTGGACTAGTGCATGATTTTGGTACTAACACTGCCCAAAACCGAATAAACGATGACAAAACCTCGAGCAACACGGTGCCCCTATATGTTCCATTGTAGGGTGTTGACCTTGGTTCTGTTAGGAGGGGTGGAGGCATTTCCCACCGTGTATCCTCCATTGTAGGGTGTTGACCCTGGTTCCTTTAGGAGGGGTGGAGGTGTTTCCCACTGTGTATCCTCCATTGTAAGGCGCGGACCCTAGATATGATTAGGAGGGGTGGAGGCATTTCCCACCGTGTATCCTCCGAAACCTAAAGTCATCGGAGAATGGTGCTAGTTCACGCTCCCTAAGACATGTGATGATGACTGTCAGTTGCCTGCTAGGGAAGCTTGGTCGAGATAGCGACACTTCCACTTACAGGTTCTATTTGGAGCTAGGTCAATATAGTTGACGCTCCAAGATAGTCTAGCAGAGGAAGGATAGGAATGGAGATGGAAGTAGGTTAGGGAGGAAGGATGAGTAGTAATAGTTGAGACAATATGGAGATCTGTCTTGTGGTGGAATTTGTTGTCTTCCCTTCAAAAAAAAAAGAAATGTGTATATATGAATATTCATTATTACGTAACTAAACCACAGTTATTTAAAATAAAATTATTAAACCGTATAATTGTAATTAAAGGATTTCTCACACAATTGATTGGTTGTTGTCTTTTATAAAAGACCAGTCTTGCTGACTGGATTGAATGCATACATAAATTACTAAAGGATGACAGTTTTGATTATTAGTACGTGCACGAGATTTGCATGTACTAGCTACACATGCATTTCTTATACATATACACTAGTATGTATGAGTTTTCTTGACTTACTTACTAATAATGTCAGTTACTTGCTATGAATGTGTGAACCATGCTCTTTTCCTTTGTACCATAAGATACCTTAACTTTGGGACGAAGTTTCCTGAAGGGTGGGTGTATGTAATGACCCTAGTTGGATAAATGTTTAAGAATTAAAAAGTAAAACTAATTAGGGGATTAATTGTGTTAACAAGGTATTAATTAAAAGAAGATGATTTAATGATATTTATTAAGTGAGTTATTAATTAATTAAAGGATATAATTGTGATTAATTAATTAATAATTTAACTATAGATTACCTTTGATGACATGAGTAATAAATTTAAGAGATTAATAATATATGTTATAAATGGTTATGTACCCAACAAGGGATAACCTGTTAGTCCCGAGAAGATAAAACATTAAAGGAAGGATTAGGGATGGGGACGAGAGCAGGTAAGGGAGTAAATGAGGAGTCGGTGAAGGAGGGATAAGGGGGGAAAGGAGGTTTACGTGAGGGACATTCGACGGAGGAGACAGAGGATGTATTGGGGGAGGACTGTCAGATTTGTAGGGAGCAGTAGAGTTCTGGTTGTGGCACTTTTGATCAGTTGAGGGACCGGGTTGCTGGAGGTTTTGGGCACGAGGGCCAGGATATCCATAGATATCCTGGAGCTAGGTAGTTTTCCTAGTTCGCAGGGAGGACAGTAGGTTTGGGTAGTTATTCTTTGTTTGTGGCTGAATTGGTTTGTGTATCATGTAGCAGGAAGGCAACAGAAAGGCAACAAAGCAACAGAAATTAGCATCAGAACCAAGTAATTTGTTAAACTATGTGTTTATTTCATTCTGCCATGAAATCATTATTCATTGATAAATTTAAGTTACTGGAGTTGCTATTATGAATATTGTTGTTATGTTATGAAGTTATTATCTCAGTTCATGAAATAAATTGCTTATGGAAGTAAATGATGTTTAGAAATATTTGGTTGTTACAAAGGAGAATTGAGTTTTGAAGGCATTCGTGATTGACTCATCTGTGAGATGCAGTTTGGTCTCATGTGTCACCAGGGAACTAGTCAATTCATCTGTTGAAAAACGTGATAGATCCTTGGATTCAAGAATTGCTGTAACAACCATTTCAAATTTCTTTGGTAAACTTCTGAGGACTTTCTCAACAATGTGTTGATCAGTGATGGCTTCACCAGTCATCTGATCTAGTTCACGATTCCCATGAATCTGGTCATGAACTGATCCACATTTTCAGACTCTGTCATTCTTAAAGTCTCGAATTGCATCCTCAAGGTCTATAGTTTGACTATTTTGACCCTGTCATTTCCTTGGTAGGCTGATTTAAGGATGTCCCAGGCCTGTTTTGAAGTACCAGCGCCTGTGATTTTTGAGAAAATCAAATCATCCATAGAATTTTGAATCCATAATTTAGCTTTATTTTCTTTGTTCCTTTGAGTTGCCTGAGCAATTCTCTGTTGGTTTGTCATGGCGGAAAGGTTTTCTGGATCTGGTTCCACATATCCAAGATCCACTGAATCCCAACATTCTTGTGCTTGCAAGAAGGATTTCATTTGAAGAGACCAAAACTCATAGTTCTTTCCAAGAAGAATCGGACCCTGAGTTGATCCTAAATTGCTAGACATGGCCAACTTTAAAGAATTTGACAAAATAGGGAAAAACAAATGTGTTTACCTGTTTCTTGCGCTTAAACCAGGTCTACTAATTTCTTGTAGTGACTTCAGAACTTTGCGATTCCATATTTCGTGAGTTTTGACTTCACGATTCTGACTTCGGGACTTCGTTATACGAGTCCTCTGAACTCTTGTCTCTCCAACTTCTTGTTTCCGAAACGCCGAAGAGAGTTTAACGGCCTTGGATTGGCCCTTAGTCTCCATTCAATGTGACCACATGCCTAAATGTTAAAGTGCTACTAGCTTTTCACGATTTGGAACTTCCTGTTTCCCGATCTCAAGAGTCTTTGACCCTTCGTCCTTCCGATCTCTGAAATGTCGATTTGCCAAAATGGATTTAACAACAATTATCCCCAAGGCTATACCTCCGATCCATGTGATCGCTTCCCATATGACCGCAGTCCTATTTCAGGGTTTTATGACGCAAAGTGTCAGACCTCTTGTCCTTTAGACTCCAAATCCCGATTCCTGAAAAGCCGATATGTCTATGCCCCGAATTCTTCCTTCTTTCGTGCTTTCGGGAATTCAAATGCCAAAATTCCTAGCCTTGTCTTCAGAACTCCCGGTATGTGAAGTGTCGAAATTTTCCTTTGGACAATCAATGGTCCAGATCCTCTTATGATCTAACGGTCCAGATCCTTTTGGGATTTCACGAATCGGTATTCTCTGACTCTTGACTTCTCATCATGTTGTTCTCCAAACCGCGAACTCAGAAATGCCAAGATTTGATGGCGTAAGGATCTTTTGCCACCTGTCCTCTAAGATGGACGACTCACGATTGTTTCAGGATTTCACGGGTTACGAAGTCAAAAGACTCCACTTCCTTATGCTGAGAGGAGGTTTAAACCTCACGCACCTTTCATGGATTCGTCAGCTTACGGACCTTGGTGCTAGATCGGACGGTTCAAATCTTTCTTCCTTTGCTTTGATTCAATGGCTCTAAGGCCACCGCGCTCCAGATCCAATGGTCTGGATTCCTTCGAGATTTTGCAGATCAGAATTTCACGTTTCGGGGTATGGAGTGCATTCTCCTTTGCTTGTTCAACTCCTGATTCCCAATTTCACGATAGCGTTAGATCGATGGCTCGTGATCTTTCTCGATCCAACGGTTCAGATTGCGTCGTGATATCGCGATTCGTGAATTCTCACCACAGTATTTTGACCTATACTTCTTGCGAGTCAGGGAAATGCCGAGATCTCGCCACATGTCCCTTGATGGACGGTCCTAAAGATTTCGTGACTTCGCAAGTCAAAATTTCTCTTGTGTGCTCTAGAGGACTAAGCCTCGTGCACTTTCTCACGGATTCGACGACTGTCGGTCCTCTGCGCCAAATCTGACGGTTGAAAATCTTTCGTCGTTTTTGTGCTCTCCTCGTCCTTACTGCAGTCGATTTGTGCCTCAGGTTTGTTCGCAGGTCCGATCTTACTGCTGCAACTGCTCGTTCTTGGCTTCTTTCGCAAGTTCTTTGCTGTTCTTGCAAAGATTTTCTTCTGAGGAAAGAAGTTCGTGAATCTTTTAAAGATTTGAAAGAATTTCACGAGTTCTTTGAAGCTTACTGTTGTCTACTGCAATCTTTGATAGATTGGAGATATTTCCCAAAATTCTTTAAATGTGCTTGCCTCCTGCAGCTCTTCTTCGAGAATCTTTGACGTATCTGAAATTGTTCATGATTCTTTAAACTTTCTTCTTCCTCGATCTTTTGAGTGTATAGCACTCTGCTTCCTCGTGTGAGCTTCCTACGACGATCTTTTGAGTAGATGGCAGACATCTCTCCAAGCCTTGTGAAAAAGATGTGTCCCGTGCTCTAGATGTCGATTTAAGCTATGCGCTGTGAGCATCGTTTTTCTCTCCAGCCTGTGTGAAGAGGCTTACTGTTGTTTCTCTGATACCATGATAAATTGTGAAGCAAGAAATGAAGAGAGAAAGAATAGAGCAAAAATAGTATTCAGTATATTGAGAATGTAAGGAGAAAGTACAATGAGAAGAGTTAATGAAGAAGTGATGTGCAAAAGGAAAATAGCTGAGCTAAATAGGCTCAAGCAAATCAAGAAAAGAAAGTACAGCTGGCAGTGTACAGTAAACCTATTGAGGTTACATTATATTTAACACCAATGCCATCTCATTGTTATCGGGGATCGATGCTTGGTCTCTCAACCATCTCATTGTTAGCAGGGATCAGAGAGTGGTCTTTCATGTGTAAAATTTTTCAGATGATGATCTTGTTTAGTCTGTGATTTCAATTTCAATGGCAAAGTTGCATTCACTTAGCAGGCTGCTGAAGGCCAGATGAGAAGAGCTCCATTTTGACACCACAAAAAACAACGATAACATTTTGTAGGCATTCCAATATAACTTCAGATTTGACGAATCAGACTTCAAATGTTGGGGGTTTGTGGTTTCCATACAAAATTATTCAACGAAAATTCGAGCTTCATGTGTTGTTGAGAATGGGCATGCCAAATCCATAATGTATTCTTCATCCTTTATTGGTCAACTACCTTATATATCCATTGGGAACAATAATAATCATGTTTCATCATTATCCGAATCACCATTCAAGTTTGAATGCACAAACAAAATCCCTATTGAGCAAACTCTAGAGAAGCAACAACCTATTGGAGGAAATGGGACGAATGGGTATGAAGTGAATTTTGGTCAAATTCTGGTCGAACTTGAAAGAGAAAGATAGAAAACTGTTGAACCAGACACAAATTAAATTAGAGGCAATGCAAACTCAATCCATCCTGAGCAGAATAGAGAAATAGAGAAATCACCTTCAACATACTTGTGGAATGTTCAATCTTGTTTGGGAGAAGAAAAGTCGTCACAAATGCACTACCTAGTTTCTTGCCCAGAGAAATCCAAGTGATCCAGATATCAGATTCACCATCCTTTAGAAAGGTTCATATAAAAGAGACTTGGATATTGCTGCACCACCCACCACACAAATTACATTTATAGCTTATCCTACAATTTTTCTATTCCAGTTGCAAATAAATAACTACTACAATAGAGTAGACCAATCATTAGAGTGTTTGCTTCAAACTTGAACTTGACATTCTCCTGCGTATCAATCACACAATTTGTCACTCTTTCTTGTTTCTTTCTCCATCTTTATGTAACTAAGGTGCACATGAAAACATGTACCTGCATTATTTTTATCTCTCCCCACACCATCACTTTATATGACTTTTCATAATCGGGGTCGAGAACTATGTCGATGGACATGAAGGGCTTCAAAGATGCAATTATGGAGTCCCATAGAGTTCTCTTCAAAGACATCTAGATGAAGGCCCGCGTTGACCTCTGTATCGGGCAACACTCAAAAGAGTCTCTTAAAGGCATTAACCACCACCAATTCTCATTAGAAGCTTAGGAAAAGCATAAGAACATCGACAATTGCCTGTAGAAGCCAAGTTGTACACAGTTCCACTAGATTTTGGAGGTGGAAAATATACCACTTCTTAGAGTTTTTTTTGAAGAGGTAATAGTTGTTGGGATTGTGGGGAGTCTTGTTGATATCAATCCATGATTATTGGTTTCTTTGATTGTACAACTCTTGAAATATGTTCCAAGAGGAGATGATCTGGTGCCAAGAGAAGAACATTTGGTCGTTTCCACGGCCTCCTACAAGTTACCACCGTGAAGAAGGTTCCACCATGAAGAAGCTTGTGCAGAGGAAATATTGGAGTGGTGTGCAAAGGACATATCACCACCCAGAATAATCTTATGCATAGGAGAGGAGAGGAGAGGAGAGGAGAGATCAAAGGCGACAACTGTAGTGCAAAGAACAAATCAAAGGCATGGACTTCATGGAAAAGGAATTGACTATAGAAATTAAATATGAGAAATTAAAAAATTCAACAAATAAATTTGGTTTATGTGAAAATTCGAATTAACACAAGTTTCATTAAGCTATTTGAAGAAAATAATAGGAAGACTTCAAAATGCATCAACTAATGTAGCATAAGGGACCAAGTAATAAGCGATAATGATGGCAAGGCGAACGTTAGAGTCCTTGGTCGGAGGTAGGGATTAATAAGAGAAATGTAATCAGGTACATTTAAATTTTGGCCTCCCAATAGGTTTCTCAATTTTGTTGTTTATATTGGATAGTTGGTTGTCATTGATCTCAACCCAAGTCATCCCTAGAAGAAGCATCTAGAATCTAGAAGTGATGGGTGTATTTGGAGAAGTCTCCAAAGTGGTCCCCTTGTGGAATATATCTTTAAGCATGGCCCTCATGGGAAGATGCTTTGAAGAAATCTATAAGATTCCTTGGAAAAATGGCTAAGTGGTTGAGAAACCCCGGAAGTATGGTCATGAAGCCTTAAGCCATTTGAGGAAAACGATGATGAAATACATTCTCCATGCATGAAAAACCCTCATAGATGGATATTCCTCGTCATTATGTTTCCAATGGTAGGTGGTACGCCACATGGTTCCTCATGGTTGAGGAGATATGCCATCTTGAAGATGGAATCCCTGTAGTATGGTTAAGAATCCCTAAAAAATTGTAACAAGAAGTGACAAGTCGGCCCTAAATTAATTAAAAGAAGAAACTTTGTTGCAAATAACAAGTTACAAGTCGACCCCATTACAATGAATATTAAAATAAATATTAAGGATATTTTTGGTAAAGTGGGCCTCAATGAAATAATCATTAAAAATTCAATTAAAGTTTATTTGGGTCAAATCCGCCCTAAAAAGAGGGTGCTAGATTTAGTATAAATAAGGAACCTAGAAGTTCATTTCTTACATCAACTCAAGTTATTTTTATTTGAGTTGAGCAAGGAGATCTGAGGTGAATGTTAGAGGGAAGATGAAGTGAATAAGGCTGAAATTCCAAGGGAGGATGAAGTATTGTGTTGATGTGTTCTAAGGTATATTATTTAAAGGTAATCTTACCATTTTCAATATAACGTTTTTTCTAGAATGATTTAGATAGTGAAATATGGAGGCAATTGTGAAACATAGCAAGGTACCCATGGTAAATATTTCAGCTTCTGGGTCATTGTATTTTTGGAGATACACTCTGTGGAAGATAAGGATTTTGACTAGTCCTGAAACTAGTCTTAAACAGGTGTTCTGCGAAAAATAGTCATAACTTATTCATAGAGGATCCAAATTTTGTGTGACCAATTGCATTGGAACGCGTATAGTTCGTAGTATGTTGTGTCAATATTCAAAAACCAAATATGAAATATTCAACACGTGGCATGCTCTACAAGTTTTCTCTCCATAATAGGCCTAAATTCAACAAGGTTTTCCATTTTTGTTATAACTCCTTTTTAGGGATGATTCAAGGACCGAAACTTGGAGGCATTTTAGAGACGATATTCAAGAAAATTGAGTACAAATTTTAGACCTTTTTTCATTACATGTATGGAGTTATTCTTGTTGAAATTTAGGGTTTGTGACTTGCTATCCCTAATTTCCAGGGATAACTAAGGAGATTATGTCTCGATATCCTCAGGTTGCAGATATGGAGTACCGAGAGATTAATAGTTGACAATGTCCACTTGCATAGACATAGGCTCACTTTAACGCCACAGATCTCAGGTACATCATGATGGTATCTACCACATCATCTTGCTTCTGAAAGACAATGGGTCTTGCTCCATGAGGTACACGTCAGGTATTGTGGTAAGTGTTGCTTTAATATTTCAGGAATTTGAGTCTGTTGCATTTAAAGTTGTTTTTTATTATAGAACATTTTCTTGGAATTTATGTTCTTTTCCATGTTTCACCTTAGTGGTTGACATTGTGCCCTAGTAAGTGGTCACCCTTAGGGATGGGTTTTTTACTGGGAGGTCTCCTTGACAAGTCATTCCGCCACTCTCAATCATACTTATCATTTTTCATCACTTCTCCCCTTGTTCGTCTCCTTATCTTTTGGTATTTTAGGTGTATTGACCCAAGAAGGGATTGTACCTCATTTCATGGGAAGAAGGGGCTGAAGGCCTAGAGGTTTGTAGTTGGAAAAAAGATAAATCCAATCATCAACCTTATAGATTCTTACCTAGGGATCCCGAGGGAAATGAAATGAATCTCATAAGAAATTGATGGGACCCATAAAAAATAACAATATAAAAATTCCAACTAAGGTAGAGCATGTGTGGGAAATGTTTTTCGTTCTTAGGTAGAAGTCACACACACTGTCTTCAACTTGGGGAAGCATAATGTGACCAGGGTAGAGTCAATGTCGGAAATGTTTTTTCATTGCTAGGTAGAAGCCCCACCTTGGCTTTAACCTAGAAACATATTTAAAAAAAGACAATAAATAGGCTTGGAAAAAGGATGTGTTGAAAACGAAGGTGCAACACACCCTTTACAAAGACACCCATAAATGAGACAATACAAACTTTTGTATGTCATGAACCCCATGCCCAAAAGTCTTAACCCCCCACCACAAAAAACCAAAAGTGTTTTTAAAGTCCCGATGTGCATTCTGTAAAGTTATTTTTTATCATGGTAATTAAACTGTAAAGGAGTTGATTAACAATCTTTAAACCTTTCGGGATTCGGGTCTACTCCAAACCATATGTTTTCCATACATATTGAATCACGAAACCTCGGTTCCCGATTTCCCGAAAAAGTGGAAGTTAGTTTTTCATCCTGATTAATTAATTTACTAATACAAAAGTTAAGGCCTAACCTAATCTCATCGTGATTTCGCAATTTCAGGAATCGGGGTTTACCGATGACATACCTCATGTATCCACAATTCCTGAAACCATGAAATGTGAAGTCTCGAACCATAATCAGCATTTAAACTAAACTAACTCTATTTTAAAAACATGATTAACAGTAATTAAACTTCTTAGGTATTTTCTTATTTTCGATACCGTTGAATGAAATCTTTCGAATTTTGAATCTAGGATTGCCGAAATACGTCCACATTAATAACAGATAACTGATGATTTATGTGACACTAATGCATATCTCAGAAATATTCACTGCATTTAAGGTATTAAGTTCTTGTCAGCTACGTCAGTACCTTCATCATTAAATGAGTTAAAAGGGAATTAAAGGTCTATGTTTCGCAATTTAACCTGGTTTATGCTATCAGGTGTAAGATGCATTCAGCTCATACGCTTTTTTTCTGTGACAAGTTTTCCATCTAACATAAAGATATGGCGCCAAATAAACCATCAAAGAAGAGTGAAGATACAGAGGAGATGCGTAACCCAGAAGGAGATATCATATCCGACACTATGCCACACACCATCGACTCAATTAAATCCTAGAGAGAAATCTATGAACTCCTAGATTACGAAATAAAAAATTCTCCTACTAATTCCGAGAATCACCTTTGAGATATAGCAGAATCGGAGTTTCATAAGATCACAGCATGCCCTCGGATCATGGAATACAATGACATGATCAATTGGGCCTTGGAGAAGGTTGATATCTTGACAAGAACCATTTTAAACGATCAAGCAGTCGTTGTCAGCTCATTCAGGCCAGAGCATATACAAGTAATGTACAAACTCTCACCAAATCCTAAGTACATTTATAATGCCAAATTTAAAGCTGAGTTTCAAAGGAAAGAATGTACTGAGGTGGACCAAACATATCCTAATTTATTAAAGGATGGTGGAGATTTCCATCGAAATTTAGGGCCGATACCCATGGAATTTATGCCACAACAACTTTCAACGAGTTGTTGGATTACTAAGAGGGGGGGTGAATCAGTAATAACGTAATTATAATCCTTTTTCTTCAAATGTTATATCAATGTAGAATTATTATCCAATAATGAGCAGTAATAAATA
>JASDQU010101886.1:136289-167066 GCA_032191745.1 Picea mariana
ACTATACACCTCATGTATGTGCGCCAACTCATCAACTACTTGTCTCAACCATGTACTCAACATGTACCTCAACCAAAATCCCTCATCAATTTCATTATCCAAATCTGATTTGTAGCTCTATAATAGACCTGGTGTATATGATCACATTCCTGCAAACCTTCCTTAACTTTAAAAAACAAGAGACTAGCATTTTCATCAAACTTTTCTTTAGTCTCACATGCCTAGTTTTGTATTAGTCAACAACCCTAACTTGAAGTAATCATAACTTTGAACCTGTAATGTATAAAGATCTGAAACTGATACACAATGTTTTTCAATGTGTTTTATGCAATTCCTCCAAGTGGCACTACTTGGAACCTCTCAGAAAAGGAGTTATAACAAAAATGGCATACCTTGCTGAATTCTAGCTTATTCTAGAGAGAGACCTTGTAGAGCGTGCCCTTAAAAAGCACCATCAAAAGAATTTATCCTTCCTTGCATTTCGGCCTTCTTTTCTTCACTTTCCTCAGAATTCCGGCTTAGATATCATTTGTATATCTCAAACACCTGTAGATATTCAATATGCTCAAGTGTGATTCAAATGAGAGAGCCTTGCCTCTTATTTATACTCTCCAAGTAGCTTCCTTAAAAACATCTTCTAGGTCACTTGGCCCCACTTTNCTTATTTTATGGTTGGGTCCACTTCTAATTTCTCCATTAAAATTATTATTGAAACAATTTATTTTGTATTCACTTTGAATTATAATACACTCATCACTTCACTTTATTATTTACCTTTTAAAATCTCTTAAACCACTTTGATTACTTTGACCTTTTGAGGCTTCTAGATGACATATGAGGGTCCTCCAACTTCGTAAGGCCATAACTATCAAACCATGAGGAGTTATGTGACGTTCTACATACCACTAAAAATGACATGACATGTACTATCCATATAGAATAGTATTATCTGAAAATATATCATAACTCATACCATTACCCATCAAACAAACTTGGGTCCATTACCCAAACCTGGGGTCTCCAACTTCCCATGGCCATAACTCTCTAACCATGAGGAATTATGTGACATTCCACATACCACCGGAAATGACATGACAAGAACTATCCATCTAGGATATTTTCCCTGACAAATTCACTTTCCTTCATCTCATTATTCCACAATTAAGCATGGGTCCTCTTACTCCACAAAGCGTCTTCCCGTGAGGGCTTTCACCATAAGGAGACCACTTTGGAGTTCATCCATATTTACTTCTTATCAACCATGACAAAACAATAATGAGTCATATTTACATCAAACACTATTGGGTACATTACCCAAACCTTTGTGCTACGGGTCTTTCTTCAAGGGTTGACATCAATGACAACCAAACTTAATCAACACTAGTACATGGTCTATGTAGCCATTATGCTGTGTAGACTCTTCGGGAAAAAGAATCCCTGCCATTTCCCTACAGAATGGGTGCCCCTTTTAGAAGAAGCATCAGAAGGATACACATTTAACTGGAGCAAGATTTTGTCTGATAACCTAGCCCAAGAGGTTTCAAATTACAGAGTTGCAAGATCTAAAGGTTAGCTAGAGGCCTTTTACATGTCGACGTACATCATGGATGAAATCTGCTTTGTGACTCCATTTCCCCTGATGAATTGGAGTTGGAACATAACCTGCCCTGAACCCATTCATGAGTATCACTCTGTGCTATGGGAAGAAAATGCTAAGAATGTGTTTTACGAAATTTGTCATTTCATAGTAATTCCAATGCATAAAATGTTTTATGGATGTGAACCCCCTCGCATTTCTGAGACAGTCTCATAAAACCTCAAAGCAATAGCCAATTGGTTCATTGATGAAAACTTATCTTACATTAGGGTTTATGGGTCCTCAATCCCCCCTCATGAGCTTCCAAAATTTCTCCTGGACAGACTGGTGTGTAGAGAGGTAGCACACCAAATAGTTAAAAGCGGTATTGGAATAGAGCTAAAGTCAGATCAAAAGAAGTCCTAGCCAATATTCCCTGTACATATTGGGAAATTTTCATTGCAAAACCTAGGCCATTATAAAGTGGAAGCCGAAGCACTAGAAGAAGTTAAACTGGTAAATATCGAACATAAAAAACATGACCCTTATCAACTAGTGAATAGACATTTGATGCACTGCAATATGAAATCTTATGAACACGAAAAGTTTGTTTATGATGATATACTCAAAGAGGTTAAAGCCTATGAGGAGGTATTGAATGGGGTATGAGCCTTATCACCCGACTTACAGATTGGTTTCATGTCCTTTCAAAGTCACATGCGAAGTTATTTGCCAATGATTTTGCAGGGTGAATCCAGGACCCCCCCTCCAGAGCAGGAAGGGCCTCCACTAGGTTTTGAAATAGAGTTATAGGATACAACAGCTGCAAAGGGAAATATGAAGGAGATTGAAATGCCTTCACAAGAAACAAAATTTCCTGAGATAGAGAAATCAGAGTCAAGGAAAGATGAGAAGTTGGAAACATCCCCAGAAATTCCTGAGGATTTTCCCAAAAAAGTAGGAGGAACAACATCAAAGAAGCTTGGAAGTCCTATTACTTCTTTGACCTCTTTGCATTCTACTTATGGAAACCCCCAAATGGGAGTTCTATATGTTAGTGATCTCGAACCTATTTTTAGAGACGAAATTTCTTCATCCAATTATTTTTTCAGTAAAAAGAGAAAGGCTATCTTGAAATAGGAAATGCATCTAAAAGGAAAAATGATGATAAAAAAACACAAGATCATCGTAGATGGACAAAAACTTTAAGAGGGGGAATTTGCTACAGAAATAGCAGGCACAATGGGAGCCTTAGAATCAACAAATTTATACTCTGTGGGTAATTTGAGAACTATGTTGCAACAGAAAGATCAGATGATAGCTTAGCTACAAAGTCAATTAAAGGAGACTGAAAGAAGTATCAGTCAGAAGATAAACAAGGGTCTAGAACGAGCCAGATTCAATGACATTCAAGAGATTAAAAAATTGAAAGCAAACTTATATGAAGAAAACCTGAAGATACAGTTCAGTCAAGCACAGGTCCTACAACAAGAAGAAATGAATAGACAATTACAAAATAAGATTAATTCCATTCAAAATCAAGTGGTAGAGCTTGAAATCTTTCAAGCCCAGGTGTTGGAAATACATACAAAGATAGAAAAAGAGCAACATGGAGTGTTCTTTAAGCTGGAATTTATTCAGAATTACTTTCAGGAAACAAGTAAATCCTTGGAGAGTATTCTCCTGAAAGAGAGACAAGTGAAAGTATCCAGAACAACTTTTCAAAAAGCAGTGGCTCCTTCAACAAAAGAGGAGGTCAGAGAGACTCAAAAGCTATTTGTTTCAGAGCAGATTAAAGGTGATATAATACTCAAGGTATGGGAGGAAAACCTCGCAGAAAACAAGAGAATAACTAGAGAGGTTAATGACGACTGTCAAGGAATTTTCGACCTTTTAGAGAAAGCTTCATTGAACATTGGAAGAAACAACTGTCCAGGATTTTTAGGAGAAATTAACATTGGTAAGCATCAATTAAGATTCAAGGAGGATCTGGAAGAAATTTAGGTAGAGATCCCACAAATATAGGTAATCAATGTCACTCAAATTGACAAATGGATAGTGATGCTGAACTTAAAGTTACAAACTATTAAGTTCACAAGAAAGATAATCGAAGACCGCCTGCCTGAACTACAGAGAAAGTTCTTCCTATTTGAGGTGAAAGATATTCCAGAAGCTCCAAGAGTTTTGGTGCAGTTTCTGGGAAAATGTATTCGCTGTCTTAAAACAGAAGAAGGAAATTCATTAACGAAGACATGAAATACTGTTTTGGAAAATTTCATCATCGAAATTAATCAAAGAAGATAAAAATAGAAATATAAACGGTTCAGTATTTCACATTCATGTAACCGTTAGTCTTCAGAAGTTAGTTAAGCACCAACAGAAAAAAGGTTTGGTGATCATGTATAAATATAATTTCACAAGACTGAGAAGGGGCTTTTGGGTTTTGGGGAGCCAATTGTATTAGAAGTTTTCCAATTTACAGTGATATAGATAATGCAGAAGAGATTCTGAATTCTGTCAACTTGAAGTTATGTATTCCTTTACTCTGTTTTCAATATCTTTCAACATCTTTCTTTTCATGTCTTTCTAATGAATGATCAACTATAGTTTAACTAAAAATTCTATTGTAGTTTTAATTTATTTGATTATCTAATCATTTACAGTTTTTCTTCTGTGATTGCTATCAACAGTTTCAAGACTTGTAGGTCATTTGGATGGTTATATTTTATACTTCATTAGAAATCTTGTTTTTTTTCTTTCTTCTGTTATTATATGAGATTCTTTCATGATTAAAGCCTCATATTTTTTGGCAGCATTATTTCAAGTACAGGAAACGACCTCTACTGTTATTGTGTTATTATTTTGAGTTCCAAAATTCCTTTTCTATTGCATCCCTCAAAACTGAAGCAACGAATATTTAAACATTTTATAATTCAATAAAAGTTTACTCCCCATGACTGTCCCAAATAATAGACAGCCTAACATAGAACCTAGCCTTCAAGATCAAACTAGCATTGCTTTGAACTTATTTAATACTATCCTACAAACAACAACTACCCGGGTCGAATTAGAACGCTCATGGGCAGTTATCGAGAGAGACATCAACATCCAAGACCAATGGGAAGCTAGACAGAGACAGTTGAGAAACCAACTCTGATTTACCCTTCACAATTGATTCTTATCCCTTAATTCTATTTATCTTTTCGGATGCCTTGACGATATACATTAGAGCCTTAAAGTATAAACTCAGGAACAACAGGGCACATGGTTTGCGATTTACTTTGTGTTAAGAACCAAATATCAAAATAACATAAAAAACCTCAGAATAAGTACTCCATGCCTTGACAAATAGAAAAATTCAGATAATAAGCTTTTTCGAGAGGGAAACCTCCTTATACATTACATGAATTCACAAATACATGATGATTCCAAATGAAAAAGGTCTCCTTGGTATATATAGGATACTAGGAGGTACAATTACAACTAATAGACCTAAGCCGACATAAATAAAATAACAATACCAATGTAATATGCCCCAATTAAGGGGTAATGTGCCACGATTTAGGGCTTAACATGCCCCTCCCATTAAGACAAGTATTGTTCTCAACGCTTAAGTAGTTTTGGATTCTTATGTATAAAAGTCTCATCTTCCCATGTGGAATCTTCAACATGTAGTTTCTTCCACTTAATGAGATGCTTTGAAATTGATCTATTCCTCAGCTGTAAAATTATTGTGTCAGTGAAGCTTCAGGCTCCAATATGATTTTTCCTTCCTCTTCAAGTTCTAGAAATATATTTTGAAATAGGATCTTGTCACCTGTAACCTTATTTAAGCATGAAACATGGAAAACTAGGTGTACTCGCGAAGATGCATGAAACTCCAATTTGTATGCCATAGTACCAATATTTTGCAACACCTTAGAAGGGACATAGTACTTCGGTGATAAATTATTATCCTTCTTAGCTTTCTTGAGGGACATCTGTTTGTATGGATGTAGTCCTAAAAATACTCAATCCCCTACTTTAAAACTTCTTTAACTACGATGTCGATCTGCTTGTCGTTTCATGCGATTTTGTTCCATGGCCAGGTTGTCCTTTAAGAGTTGGAGAACTTGTTGTTGATGCTCGATGTGATCTTTCACTTCTTGAACATTAGATTTTTCTTTTAGAGAAGAAGTGATGGACGGTGGGTGATATCCATAAAGTGCCATAAATAGTGTCATTTTTTTTGTAGTATGAAAGGAAGTGTTATGCCATCATTATGCAAAGGGTAACCACTTGAACCATTGTGTTTGTTTATTAGAGACAAAGAAACAAAGGTAGCCTTCTACACATTTGTTCACTATCTTAGTTTTTCCATTAGATTGAGGATGATAAGATGAGATATAAACCAATTGAGTACCCAAACAAGAAAATAATCATGTCCAAAAATGTCGAGTGAAGATGGGATCTCTGTCACTTACAATAATCTTTGGGCTTCCATGTAGCTTTTGAACCATCTCCATGAATGAGGTAGCAACTGTACTAGCTTTGAAAGGATGAGAGAGTGCACAAAAGTGTGCATACTTGGTAAGTCTATAAACAATCACCATGATGACACTCTTTCCTTTAGACTTTGGTAACCCTATGATGAAATCCATGGAAACCTGCTCCCAACGTTGAATTGGAATGACTAATAGTTTTAAAAGGCCTTGGGTCTTAATTGTTTCCACCTTATTTTGTTGGAAAACCAAACATTCTTCCACAAACCTTTGAACATCAGTTTTAAGGCCATCCCAAAAAAATTCCCTCTTGACCTTGTGATAGGTTTTCAAAAATCTTGAGTTCCCTCCTACTAGAGAAGTGTGGAATTCCAAAAGTACCTTGTGTTTGATTTGAGAGTTCTTACATAAATATAAGTGATATTTGTACCATAGAAAATAATTTTCCATGTAAATGAATCGAAAGCAATGGAATCTTGTTGCAACCTTTGAATGCTATTCCACACTTCTTAATCATTCTTCCATTCATCCCTTGATTTTTCTATCCAACCAGGTTGAATGATAGAGATAGCACAAAGAAATGCCTCAACTTATTCATCATTTCTTGAGAGTGCATCTGCCACAACATTTTGCTTCCCTTTTTTGTAGATGATTTCAAAGTCAAAACCCAACATCTTGGTCACCCATTTTTGTTGCTCTTCTGTAAATAGTCTTTGTTCCAAGAAGTATTTAATACTGTCATGATCCGTTTTGACCTTGAAGATCCTATGTAACATCCCCAACATCCAATTCGGCTATGCCACATAAAATTTTCAAACTGTATACAAATAAAAACATATACACACATAAAATTTTGCAGAACTTTATATATAAAACTTAAAACAGACAAATACATTTTGCAAATGCACAGATTCATATAGAATAATAATAAAAATACACATGCAACACACACATGAATAACCCATAAAAATAAACACATACATAATAATGCAATAGGTATTTTAACACAAAATGGGCACTTATCTTGTAAAAATGTCACCAACTGTGTGCGGACCTTCCACAAACCTCCCAACCTTATACCACGCTGCTCATCACTCTCAGCAATGGGTCACCCCTGAGCTAGGACTAAACTTTACCTGGGTAAAGGGATTCCTAACCAGGCTGATGTATCTCATACAACAGGAAAAAACTTCGTCACATGTGCCAACTCGAACTAACAAACTATAGTTCCTCATTCCCCACATGCTTGTCCCACCCTGGGAAGTGTGCCCCTTCTCTTCTTGACATTCCTTCAACTACCCCACTTACTTTCTAGGGCTTCAACAACAATCCAGACAGGAAGTCTCAGAGCCCTGTAGCTGTAGTTTGGCACCTTTGGGAAATCGATTCCCAACAATTCTCTCACCTCGAGAGAATTTCTCATGGGCTTGACAACCTGCCTCTTCAGTATCCCATGGGCCTGACAACTTTCCTCTTCAATCCAGCTCCCAAGATAACCAGGTACAAATATAGGTATGGGTATGGGTATAAGTATGTATATAGGTACATGTACGTGTACATGTACATTTATGGGTACATATATAGGCACATGTACATGAAGGTACGAAGAATAGATGAATGAGTGAGTGAATGATGATGGAATCTTCCTCGAAAATGAACTAAGTCCAATCTATATGTATGCATGCCCCCAACTTGACACTTGTCATGTTGAGAACTACTTTGGCCCACTTGTCCCCATCCTTAGAACTTAGGATAAAATAATTATCCATACTTTATACTCTAAGTAATATTAATATACTATTCCTTTTTGGCTTAAGCTCCCTAGATTAGCCTCTTATCCTTAAATTTTATCCTCCTTTTCCCAACTACTGGAGTTTAGTCCCCCATCATCTTTTATCATGGCCGGTCTACACGTATCAATGTATTATATTAATGATAAGACATATACAAAAATAGGTTCACTAATCTTTAGCATCTAGGCTCTCCAGCTTAATTCAACACATAAGCCTCCTAGCTTATAAAAACTAGCTCACCAGCCTATAAAACACAACATATACACAAAAGTCGCTCTGGCCTCAAAATCATGCACACTTAAGTTTGTTGCACGCGGTATCCTGGAATGTGCACACTTCATCATTTTAGTGTGCAATACATGTGCGCACTATACCATGGAAGGTGCATGCAAAGTGATATCAAACAAATCACCAGCTTAAGTACATTTGCATTTACATTTATAGTTGGGGTTCGGCCTAGGGGTATTACATTCCCCTCCCCCTTATTTATGCATTGTCCTTAGTGCAATATATACACATATACAACCAAAATTTCAAAAATCCTAAAAACAATGTAGGTATTCTGCCCGCATAGCATCTCCATGCTCCCAAGTTGCATCCTCAGGACCATACCAGGTCCATTGGACATTTACAAGCTCTGTGGCTCAATTCCAGAGATGTTTGATTTTCCGATCCAGAATGCGTACTTGATGTACTTGGAAAGTTCCTTCTTTCTCCACCTGAATCACATTCCAATCAATAACATGATTCACATCAGGTATATATTTCTTAAGCAATGATACATGAAATACATAATGAATGGTCATTGATGTAGACAAGGAAACCATGTATTATATAGGCCCAAACCTCTCTAGGATTTCAAACGACCTACAATAGTGAGCTGCCAAATTTGAAAAATTTCCCAACTTCAGGGAACTTCTATTGGCCTTCACATTCAAGAATACATGGTCCTCCACTTTAAATTCTATGTGAGTTCTTCCCTTATCAGCATAGTTTTTCTACTTGTCTTGGGCAACCTTTAAATTTTGTTTAATTTTCAACATTTTCTCTTCCATTTCCCTAAGTAATTCTAGCCCAACTACTAATCTATCTGTTGGGTTGTCCCAACTTACTAGTGTGTTGCATGTTCTGCTACAAAGTGCCTCAAATGGGCTCATCTTTAGAGATGCTTGGTGCCCATTGTATAAGTAAAATCTACTAAGTGTAGGTAGTCTTCCCATTTTGATGGTTTATCCATCACAAACATCCTCAATCACTTGATTCACTCTCTATGTTTGTTCATCTGATTCTGGATGATAAGTTGTGCTAAAATTCAAATTTGTTCCAAATCCCTTGAATAATCCCTTCAAAAAATTTGATGTAAATTTTGGATCTCTATCAGACACAATTGTCTTGGATATGCCATGTAATCAATCAATTTCTCTCATATAAACATCAACAATGTTGGATGCCTTGTGAGTGAGATTTACTAGAATAAAATGGGCAGCTTTAGTAAGCTTATCCACCACTACCATAATAGAATCATGTTGCTTATTTGTTCTGAGAAATTTGGTGATGAAATCCATTGTTACAACTTCCCATTTTCACTTCGGAATGGGTAATGGTTGCATCAAACTAGTTGGGTGTCTATGCTCAACCTTTATCTTTTGACACTCCAAACATTTGGCAATAAAATCAACAACTTCCTTTTTCATGCCTGGCCAATAATATTAGCTCTTGACAACTGCAATAGTTTTCTAATAACCTAGGTGGCCAACATAAGGTACATTATGCATTTATCTCAATATCATATTTTTCAATTCTGGGGAATTTGGTACATAGATTATGCCCCTCTACATGAGAATTTCATCAATTTCTAGCTTATAGTCTTCAATTTTTTGTTGCAAAATGCCTTACTGTAATTTTGTTACTAATTCCTTGCATTGCAAATCTGATTTTGCACTCTCCAAGATTCTATCTTTCAAATCTGATTGGTACATGCTAATGGTTGTAGCATGCAACCCATGCACTCTTATGTTGAGTGCATCAACCACCTTATTCTCTTTCCCTTTGATATGATTTATATCAAAGTCATATTCACTAAGGAATTCTAACCACCTACTTTGCCTAGCATTTAGAATTGGTTGATCAAATAAATATTTTAGACCATTATGGTCTGTCCTCATCTCGAACCTTTTCCCCATGAGTTAGTGCCTCCACTTCCTCAAGGAATGCACTATGTCTTCCAACTCCAAATCATGAGTGACATAGTGTCTTTCATGCTCCTTCAACTTCTCGGATTCATAACATACAACAAATCCATTTTGATTGAGGACTCCACCAAGTCATTATTTACATGTATCTGTGAATACAATGAAGTCTTCATTTGGATCTGCAATCCTTAAAATTGGAGCATTGGTTAATAATTGCTTCAAGTGTTGAAATCTCTTTTGACAATCCAATGTCCACTGAAAATTCACACCCTTCTTTTGCAAGGAAGTGATTGGGTGTGCAATCTTTGAGAATCCTTCAATAAATATTTTATAGTATCCTGCAAGTCCCATGAATGATCTGACCTCTATCACATTATTTGGCACTGACCATCCTCTAATGGCTTCTATCTTCTCAGGATCCATTATTATCCTTTCTTCTGAAATAATATGCCCTAAATAATGAATTTTCTTCTGATAAAATGAACACTTGCTCAATTTGACATACAATTGATGCTCCCTTAATACTTGTAACACCATCCTCAAGTGTTGTTCATGCTCTTCCTCCGATTTATAATATATAAAAATGTCATCTAAACATACAATGACAAACTTATCTAAGTATTCTTTGAAAATACCATTCATTAAACACATGAAGACAACTGGTGCATTTTATAACCCAAATGGCACCACTGTGAACTCATAATGACCATACCTTGTTCTGAAAATAGTATTGTTGATGTCTTCTTCTTTAATTCCTACTTGATGATAACCTGACCTAAGATCAATATTGGATAATATTTTTTCATCTTTCAGCTGATCAAAGAGGTCATTGATCCTTGGCAAAGGATACTTATTCTTCATAGTTACCTTGTTCAATTGCCTAAAGTCAATGCAAAGTCTCAATGTCCCATCCTTCTTCTTCACAAATAAAACCGGGGCACCCCAAGGTGACACACTTGGGCGTATATACCATTTATGCAGGATCTCTTCAAGTTGCATTTACAACTCCTTCAATTCTAGTGTAATCATGTTGTAGAGAGTCTTGGATACTAGAGTTGTTCCAGGCATCAAATTTATGGGGAATCAATGTCTCTTTTAGGGGGTAATCTTGGTATTTCTTTAAATACCTCTTCAAACTCTTTTAGGAATTCATAATCTTCAATATTTCACACTCTATCCTTAGGTGTTTCTTCCATATGAGCTGCAAATATTCGACACTATTTTCTGTAACATTTCTTCAGCTGCAATGCTGAAATTTCTTTGATGGTTACTACCCTGGGAATTCCATGTACTGTCCTTAGGTTCCCTTCCTTATCCAAGCACACGAATTCCTTGTTATGATAGTCTAGGATAGTATGATTTTGGTCCAACCAATCCATCCCAATTAGATAGTCATAGGAACCTAAAAGAAATATTTTCAAATCTTCCCTGGTGTTCAGTCCATTCATGTCCATAGGTTCACATGAGTTAACCATCTCACTAATTTTTCTTTTGGATCCGGTAGCGAGCTGCACCAACCAATATTTTCCATGCTTGCTTCTTGTCAATTGAAAAATTCCACCATCTTAGGATCTATATAACTGTGACTAGCTCTTGAATAAATTAAAATAACAATGGGTTGGATGTTGATCATACCTTCCACTTCAATCATGTGTGATTGATACTCTCATTGCTTGTTGTCTAGGGCTGCATAGATCCTTGGTACATTTTTTCCCATGTCTTCCACTGTTTCAACTTGTTGTACATTGTGAACAATCCTCACTTTTTCACCTCGGTGAGGGAAATCTCTATACATATGATATCCCTTAAAACCAGAAAATTGAATAGGTGGTTGCCTTGGCCTTTGCCCCCCTTTCTCAATCATTCTAGGTTCTCCAGAAGTTGGATGTCCCTGGGGACTATTTCTAAAGAATGGTGGCTTAGTCTCCTTCCTCCTCTGATTCATGTTGAATTTCTTCTTGTCTTCCAAAGCTTTTTGGAAAGTTGGCCTTGCTTTTTGTTGATCATATAGGCATTTAGCTCGCCTTATGGTCTCCTCCAATGTTTTGGGATCATCATACTGTATTTTGTCACTGATGAATGATGGAAATCCACTCAAATACCTATGAATATTAATTGTCTCATCCTTGATAAAAGAAACATACTTCAACAGTGCTAAAAACCTTCTTTGATATTCATCTATGGCCATACTCCCAAGTTTGAGTTCAAATAAATCTTTCATTTTCTTGTCAAAGTATCTCTTAGTCAAATATTTATTGAATTCCTTCTAAGGAACATTTTTCTCTTTAATGTGTTACACCTACACAAGATGATCCCACCACATGGATGTCTTTCCCTTGAGTTGATAGATGAAAATTATTCCTTCTCCATGAGAAGAATAATTATGCAATTGAAAATGCTTTCTCATGCCCATCAGCGATGTCTCTGCATATTCATCCTTCTTGTGCTCACCATCAAATGTAGGAGGTTTGATTTTGTTCATTTTTCCTCGTAACTCATCCACCCCAGACCTATTATGCTTCTTAATAGGGGATGAAATTGAGATATTGTGTGGTATCTTATTGGAATGTCTGAGGGAGTGATGGTGATGTCTGCTAACACTTATTGTTCTTCTTTTCTCATCAAGAGACCTGTGATTTCCTGATTTTCTTGAGCCACTCTCCTTATCCAATTTATTTTATATTCTATCCAAGCTCTTCATTAACTTCATGTTGAATTTCTCTTGTTGCTCCTTGGATTTCATAAGCCTTTCATTATCAACTTTATGGCTTTGGACATCGTTTTGAAAATTTTTAATTGTCTCTATCATATTCATGTTTTCTTTATTTCCTTCTCCATGTCCATTGGAGTTTGTTCCTTCAATACCCATATGGACATCCATCCCCCTGATCTCATCTTCCTGGATGCAAGGCCCTTGTGTATCTTTCATTCTTCTACACTCTGTGTTGATCTTGGTATGATTTAGTTGTTGTTAACTCTACAAAATGTGCAGCCACAAAACTTTGTCAGGTTAACTGACTCATGAATTTCATGAAAAATATGAACCATTCTGGGTCAATAATATATCAAACTTCTTTATTTTTATTTTGTGAGAAACTTTGTGTTCAACACAATTTTCTGGGTGAATATTTATATTTTACTGTTTAATACCTTTCCAACGCCTGCTTCCATGCTCAATTCTGAGTCTTGAGCAGAACGTTATGGCCCTTCGAAGTTACTTGGGTCTTATAATTTAGCCTCCATTGTTTGTCCGATAACCTCCTCATAAAATCTTCGTTTGACGAATGGTTTGCACCATTAGAAACCTCTCTCTAGGCTCGTTCATTTGAGCTGCAAAGACAAAGTATACCTTGGTAGATAGTTTTTTCTTGGGATTTTTGAGTAGCTAAAAACTCTGTTTAGGGCCTCAAAAATGCGCTGCAAAAAGATGACCTTCAAACAGTGTAAAATGTCATAGAAATTCACTAGTTTTCTGCTGTTGTAGACCATCCAAATGACTTTGCATGCACAAATATGAAAATTTACACCCGTATTTATCCTAGCAGCAACACCATAAGGTAGTGCATGCTTCATGCACTTATAACCAATGTGGATCCCTTCTCTGTCACGCCAATATCTGGTGCACACTACTTTTGTGTCGCACGCCAATATCTACTGCACACAATTTTGGTTCATTCACTAATACTTGTTGCGAACAATTTTTGTGTCACATGCTAATGTTCTTCGTGCATTTCACTCTATGAGATGCACCATTTCAAATTTTAGTACGCTCCCACAACGCACCAGTATTCCACGCGCACCATTAATTAAACTGTCGCATGACAGGAATATACCCACATTGCACGCACACCAACATAATTCCTTTGTGCTGTGCCAATAATGCACACACCACACATGCCAATGTTATGCGTGCACAAACCCAATCCGCACTGCACAGTGCTAAATTTAGTGTGCACAACCGCACACTGTTATTTTTCATGCATTACCACTCTGCACCATGGAACACCAAATTTAAGTGCACACATTCATGCACCAATATTTTCCATACATTACTACTCTTCACCGTGCAGTGCCAAATTTAAGTGCGCACACCCATGCGCCAATATTTTCCACGCATTACCAGTCTTCATCGTGTAGCACCAAATTTAAGTGTGCACACTCGTGCACCATTATTGTGCTTGCATTATCACTCTGCACCGCGCAACACCAAATTTAAGTGTGCACACCCATGTACCAAAATGTTTCTCGCATTACCACTCTACACCACGCAACGCCAAATTTAAGTGTGCACACCCGCGCACAATTATTTTTTTCGTGCATTACCAATTTGCACCACGCAACGCCAAATATTAGCACGTGAAGCCACACACCCTTATTTTCCACACATCACAAGATTTTCACTATGCATCATTCATTTTTAGTGCACACACCTACGCACATTCATTGTTTTATGCACATCAATTCCTCGTGAATTTCGCTGCATAAATTGAGGTTTTTTCCTAACTTTTTCCCAATTTTCACCGTAGACATTTTGCAACTATGAAATTTGTTCAATTTCACCCTAATAACACTAATTCAACCTCTACAACAACAAACAGTTGTTGGTTGACATTCCTGGAATGAATGTTTCCCAAAATCAATTCACAAATTGAGAATTTTAATCAACTAATATCGCTCCATATGCCATGGCTTCCCTGTAACTTCAAATTCAACCAATTATAGGTTTGAATTTGCTAGAACAGATATTAAATTAAGAATATATCATCACTTGGCCAAATTTCTCAATTTTCCCATGAATTCAACAACATAAATTGGGGCTTTCCCCCAATTCCATGCAATTGCTTCTAATTTTTACCATGGACACTCTATAACTTGAAATTTGGCCACTTCGAAATCAATTCCCTATGAAATTTATTTTCAATTCAACTTGCTCGGCCCATCCAGGCTTAGTGTTGAAAACTGGAGCTCTGATACCATATTGTAACATCCCCAATATCCAACTGGGCTATGCCACATAAAGTTTTTGAAATGTATACAAATAAAAACATATACACACAAAAACTATTGCAAAAATTTATATATAAAACTTTAAACAGACAACAACATTTTGCAAATGCACAGATTCATACAAAATAATAATAAAAATACACATGTAACACACACAAGAATAACCCATAAAAATAAACACATACATAATAATGCAACATGTAGTTTAACACAAAATGGACATTTATCTTCTAAAAATGTCACCAACTGCGTGCAGACCTTCCACGAAAATCCTAACCTTAGACCACGTTGCTCATCACTCTCAACAGTGGGTCACTCTCGAGATGGGACTAAACTCCACCCGGGTAAAGAGATTTCTAATCAAACTGATGTATCTCAGACAACAAGAAAAAACTCTGTTACAGGTGCCAACGCGAACTAACATCCTACAATTCCTCATTCCCCACATGCCTGTCCCACCCTAGGAAGTGCTTCTATGCTCAACAGTCCTTCGGCTGCCCCACTTCTTTTTTGAGGTTTCAACAAGAGGTCAGATAGGAAGTCTCAGAGCCCTATAGCTACAATTTGGCACCTTCGGGAAATCAATTTCCAACAATTCTCTCACCTCGAGAGAATTTCTCATGGGCTTGACAACCCGCCTCTTTAGTATCCCATGAGCCTAACAACCTGCCTCTTCAGTACAACTCCCAATATAACCAGGTACATATATAGGTATGGGTATAGGTATAGATACAGGTAGATGTACATGTATGGTTATGAGTTGTTGGCCCTTGGTTATGAAAGGAAGCAGAGAACAAGGAAAAAAAGGTAAAACGTGAACTTCACGGTTGACACAGTGACTATCACTAGGTCGAAGTGAGAAAAAGAGAAAAGAAGATGGAGCGATGTATGGGAAAAGAAAAATGTTGGAAGAGGAGATCAAGGATGATAGATCAACAAGGAAGAGGGATCGAGGACAACTCAACAAACGGAAAAAGCCATCGTTGGATGCTTTGGAGCATCGCGCGAGAAGGAAGGAAAGACAGGATGGTGAAGCCCGGAAAAAGTGGATCAAGTTGACCTAGGGTTTTAGACACCTAGGGTTTTGGTAATTAGGGTTTTGACACCTAGGTTTCGACCTAAGGCTATCGGTGAGGTATTCTAATTTATAAATAAAGGTCAAGAGGACCTGGGTTGGGAGGTATGATATAGTTATTGATTTAGCTCTATTGTTGTGATGAGAGGTCATTGTATTATGAGAGAGAAGTGTTGAGGGTGAGAGCCTTCTGGTATTGTAAGATCTTCAGTTGGGTGCGAAGATTAGATCTTGCAACTAGGTGTGCAGGACGGGGGAGAGAAAGAGAGAAGAAGAGAGAGGATCTACTGGCCAAGAGTGCAGATCAGAACTGTAAGCTTTATCTTAATATATCATAAGCACAGTTATGTGGATGTAGCCCTAGAGAGAGGGTGAACCACGTATATTTTGTATTGTGTGAGTGATTAATGCTTTGATCTATGTCATTATTATACTGTTATTTGCATTACTGTGTTAGATCAAGATTTATAGCTGCGCATAGTACATCTCAATGATAAGTGATATATGAATACTGTGATTATTGTTATACAATATCCACTTGATATTCCCCTGGTTGTAGACATCTCTGTCTTGCAACCCCCTTATCATTGTTTCGGGTGAGACTGCATCTGCTTTGCAGGTGTTGCCGAAAGGGCCATTAGCTAGGGTTTGTTGGTGCACTCTTGGAGTGAACCCTGGGTCTGCCCCTATGCCAACAAATGGTTCCATTGTCGGGATAGGAATCTGTGTAAGGGAATGTCAAGGTGGTTTCCATCGAAGATAGAGATTCATAATTGGATAGAGGATCAAGAGAAGGACTTCGTTTAAGCCCAGAACAAGAACCCTAAACTAAGTACTGAATATTGGCTACAAAGATACATCTTCACTGACATTCACGAGATATTCTTTGGAGGAATCCACTAGGAGTTGTTTGAGTGGTTGGATAGGTTATCCGATACCTAGTTCGAGATCAGATCTAGACCTCCTGTGGGTTGGACACTAGTGCTGATCCAGAAAGTCAAGAGAGTCAACAACGTTGTATCCAGAGCTGTAGATCATTGGTTTGATAGTACCATCAGAGGGTATATCACCGAATTTGTTGTTGACAAAAGATAATCATATATTTAGGCTGAGAGATACTTCTTCAAGGGACCTAGAGGAAAATGTTTGCAATTTTTGAGGCTGAGAATCAAGATTCTCTTGCATGAAAACTACATCCTAAAGATACAATAGATCGGCTAGATCTGAGAAGGCTAATGTTCAGAAATTCAGACAGCAACAATGACACAGAAGCAGGGCATACACGCAGTGGGAAAGTATTCCAAGGGGGTCACCTTGAGAACTTGTTTAAGCAAAACTACAGAGAAGAGGGTTTCTACAGTGGAGAAGAGGTAGATCTAACCGATGAAGAGCATCCAGAGCCCACCAGAACAAAAGAAGGGAAAGCTGAAGAATTGTGCCAAAGCGAGCCAGAAACCTCAGGAACTGCGCAAACTACTGAAGTAAGTAACGCTAATCCTCTTGTTGTCCTAATAGTACCCAGTAGTCAGAATAGTTAGAACCACCAGAGTCCTCAGAGCACTGTTATTGGTAGCTCAACATCTATTCAGAAAAGAAGCCTAGTCAGTTCTGTGGCAGATGAAATGAGACTCCCTATCTTTAGAGGAGATGGATTTGAAGATCCAGATCAACATTGGTTTATGTGTGAAGCCGTATGGAATATTAAGATTATCACTGATGAAGCCATCAAGAGGACCTAGTTCAGCACTACGCTAAGGGACCACACGCTGAGATGGTACATGGAACTTGTCCAAGGACTGGTACAACCTAATGTTATAACCCTAATTTGCACCAGACATGCTTACCTGGCATCAGGCCATCTCAGATTCCTTCTTTGCCAAAACACTGTTGAACAACTCTTGTTAAAAACCCCTTTTATAAAGGCCCACATGCCCTGCTCCATTACTACATGTGCGTACATGCTAGCTGACCCAAGACAACCCGCGTGTACCTACAAAAGCACGAAAAAAGAAAAGTTGTTGACGGAACACACAACTTTGGGTAAGTTAACTAAACCTTTCAGCCATGCATGGCTGAAAGTTCGACCAAATACTTAGCTTCTTCTAGCCTATAAAAGAAAGAATAGGGGTCCCATTTGGAAGAAGAGAATCATAGTAAAGAAACTATACCCGATTGTGCATTCCCTTTGTCCCAACCTTTAGCCATCCTTGTGAAAAGAGAAGTATAGATCAAAGAAGTTGGAGGACAGTTGAAGAGGAGCCCAGGACCAGGTTCGTGGAGCAGTGGCCGACTTCATCATTGTAAGTTGATTTATTGAAATTAATAATAAAGAAGTACTTTTCCTGTCCCGCCATATGAGGTTTTCATAGTTTATTGCGTACATATTGATTAAATCTCTAACCCATTAATATATAGATCAAATGCATGTGGAGTTCCTTTTTTGTCTTGTGTGAATGCAGGTCAACATTGGGAGGAGAGCTGTAGTCAAAGAGTGACCAACCGTGAAGAAGGATCGATATCAAACGCTCGAAACAAGGTATGCTCACTTGATCTTCTTAACTACGTATTTGCTTAAGAATAATGGGGATTAGGTCTGGGATGACGGTAGAAATTAGGAATCTTTAGGTCTTTTCTGCATGCATGATAAAACTCTAAGTGCTAGTCCATAGGGGGATTTCCCACTCACAAGAGAATTGGCGACTGTACTAGGGATCTCTAGGGTTTCTGGGAATTTTTTTTGGGTATTTTTAAAAACTGGTTTCATTCCTTGTTTTAAAAGTTTCTGCAAAAGTATAAGCTAATAGAGATTCTAGTCTTCCATACCAGTTATCTCTATTTCTTTGCTTGACTGCATTTTTTTTTATTTTTCGAGGCCCATAGAGGTACTTGCGGCCTATATAAGGTATGCACACGTGTACCCCCACCCTACCTTCTCATAGCCCGTGTGTACACGCTAGATGAGGAAGTGTCAATCGCATGTATGACTCCAAAAAATTTCTTTTAGAGAGGCTGTCATCCTCTCCCCTATTAGAAATAGTTCTTCTTAGGGTTTTTTTGGAACTCTTTCTAGTCTTTGTTGTTTGCAGTCTATAGCTTAGGTTTCACCTCAGATTGGTTTGTTTTATAAAGTTTTCCTTGAATTGTTTTATTTTTTTTGTTAAAGTAAGTGTTTGAGTCTTCAAGAGGTATTGGTTCTCAGTACCAGTGGTCTTTGCCTGGGATGGATTGCTTGGCCTTTCATTTGTCTCGGAGTTTCAGAGATACATGCGGCCTATATAAGGCCAGCACGTGTGTACACACTCTCTGAGTTTACACAGCTCACGTGCACACGCTTGCTGTTGAACTGTCAGTAGTGTGCTTGTGGAGAAAATTTTTGTTGAAGGTGAGGCAGTCATCCTTTCCTTTGACAAGATTTGTACCACTCAGTTTTTTGGGTCTCTTTCATAGCGGTCAGTAACTTAGGTTTGATCACAGCAATAGATTTCTTTTTCATTAAGAAATTTTCCTCAAAATTTTCTTTTATAGGGTTTTTAGACAAGTGTGAGAGTCCAATTTTAATTTGCTTGTGCGTGATTTTTAAAGTAACTCTTTGCGATCTGCACTTAGGCCAAAAGTTTTCTTGGTTTTGACTTGTTGATATTTTTCCTTTTTGCTTTGTGAGCATTCAAATAAATAAATAAAATATTTTATTTCTTTGTTTGGTTGAAAAGTGTTGTTTGACATTAGTAACCAGGGAAAAGTCTTGGCTTTCATAAGTTCTTGATGGTTTACTTAGATCATAAGTAGCTCGTAGTCGAGTTAAATCCCGCTTTGAGTTTGTTGTTCAAAGATCTTAGAAAATTTTTAAATTTGAAAAGTTGTTTAAGATTTGAGTTAAGTGAAGGTATTTTGTTTCCAGCTTTCTGTTTATTTTGCTTTCGTCTTTAAAACATCACTGGTTTCACTTTCATAACCTTTGACTTAAGACATGCCATAAAAATTAATGCTAAATCTAAAATTCATTAGACTTTTTATGTTTGTAGGGTCAACCGGGTCAACCAACTAGTTTAGGGTTAGGGCCTTGAATTAGGTTGGAGAGGAAACTCTTCAAGGCCATTAAAATCAAACATTGGAGTCTGAGTTAGGGAGTGTCAAAGTCTACTATCGTGAAAGCTATCTGGGACCCCCATCTAACACAGGGGCTAAACATGAGGTCACATGCGAAAAGGTAGCAGAGATAACCCCTCCAAAACTGGACCAATCATAGTGGAGAACACATATAGAGGGCTTGTCTTAGGATTCCATCGATTGCATTTGCCACGAAGCTTCGTGGGTCTTGAATCCATTCGAGGTCCTGAGTTGTCTTCCGGACCACTTGCCTTCGATACCCTTGACAGGTTTCGGGCTCGATACCCTTCTCATTGTGGTCTACCCGACTTCCAAGTGTACCCGCCTGGTGACTGTTCGCGCGCTGGCAACCTAGTTGCCTATATTTTTAGAAACATACACAGGTGACTGCAGGGGTATACCGTGGTACCTAGGATAGACATCAGGCCACGCTTTGCAGAGTATACCTGGAGGGTGCTTCCATGTTCGAGTTGCACTTGCACTGGTAAGTTGCTCTAGTGTTGGTTGTTGTAATTGTTCTTCCAATTAGTTTAGTGTTTGTCTATTTTATCTTGGAGGGACTTTTTTAGTGTGTGTTATTTTTTGAATGAATAGAAAGCCCTAGGGTGTCTTTGATCTTCTCACACAGTGGAGGATCACAATCTCTGCCTGTCATGAAGGCTTCTGGGCCTATCACCGATTACACTGGAGCCACCTCTGCCACCACTAAGGCAAAAGCTAAACCAACAAGGGTCTTTTGAAGTGACCGGGTCACAAGAAATTGTACTCGACCAACATCCGGAGGAAATGACCATTTTATACTTTGGAGAAAAATCTCTTACTCCATTTGAAACTCCAACCACTAATATTTCGGCACCCATCATCGTGTTGATTCACCCTTACAAGTGCCAGATAGTGTCGCACGCAGAAATGGAAAAAAATGTTGTCACTCCTTCTAGGAATTCTTCAATTCCCACTACGGTTGTCACCATAGGAGAGTTTCCACCTCCTAACCCACCGTCACCGGTCCAATCCACCATGGTCTCGACCGCTTCTACCTCACACAGTGGTCTGATCCCATCAATGGCGGTGGCCAAATCCCCTTTCACACTGAGTGCGACAAGCCCTCCATTCTCATACGGGATGCCTAGCTCATGTACAAGTCTTGTACTTTCCTACTCCACTTCACAGACTTTAGATCTGCAAGTAGGGAGATCTAATGCTCCTCTGCAAGGCCACATGGGGAGCACTTCAGCTCCTTTTAACGCTTTCCCTTACGGGGGAGGTCATATACCTCCTTCGTCCCCTTCGCTCGGTGGCACCCACCAGCAGTCTGTCGGGCCACCTACACACCATAGTTTATTTGGAGCAGGGAGTCAAGGACCACCTTTGCATAATATGTCGGTAGATTCAACACTATTTTCTTTGTTTGGTGCGTTTGGTAACAACGCTTTCTCGTTAGCTGCTTTCTCGACTGGGAGCAATTTTGGTTACGGACAACCTATTCCTATACGGGGTATTATTCCTGCACAGGGGGCAAACCCAGGAACTTCTTCCACATCAAGACCTTGGAATTCTTGGCAGGGATCAGTTCCCTCGTCAGGAATGTCGATATGGGGAAATTATTTTCACAACCAATGGAAGCCCGAACAAGGTACTATGCCTATCCCCATGGGATCGGTATGGGGAAACCCTTCCCAAAGTCCTTTGAATGCAATGCATGCCCAACCGTCTACGTCCTATTTTGGGAATCAGCTGATGATGTCTCCTCACACACAAAATCCATACGCTCGTCATGGCCATGGTTTTTACCAAAACCCAAGCCAGCAGTCGAACTTTTCCTGGTAACCTGGTGCTAGTCAAACCCCAGGTCCCTTTTTCCATGGTTATCACCAACAACCCAAACTACCTTTGCTGGCAACCTTGCATTTTCCAGACTTGACGAGGTTGTTGAATGACTCTATATATCACGATCCGCGTTGTCCCCCTATGCCGACGAAGTTGCCTTTGGACATACCAAATCTTGAAGCCAAGCCTAATGAAAATCCAGGAGATCATGTGACCACCTTCCATCTTTGGTGCTTGTCTAACTCGTTGAAAGACGACTCCGTACAGTTGCTATTGTTTCAATGTACTCTCATTGGGAGTGCCACAAAATGGTACATTGAGCTCAACTGCTCAAGATACTCTTCCTTCGGCGAATTAGCAATGGCTTTCCTAAATCATTTCCAATTGTCTGTGAGATATGACGCTGGCACAGAATTGCTGGCCAATTTCGCACAGACAAAAGCGGACCATATCTCTAATCACATCCAAGAATGGAGACACCGAAAGAGTTTAATTAAGGTGCTAGTCCCACCAGCATTCCTGCTCGAGTGGTTCCTTAAGTCTTTGGTCCCACAGTTATCCAAAGACGTCGCGATGTCGGGAGTCTTTTCTGAAGAAGATGCCACCATGAGAGCTCAACGGCTTGAACTAATCTATTCTTAATTCAGTTTATTATATGAGATCTTTCCAGATGTGACACACTCAATACCTGATAAAACCAAACAGAGAGCTGGACCACATGTCGATGGTATTGTCGGTTCAGCACAAACAAAGCCCGCTGAGCAACTGACAAAGCAATTGCAACAATTGTCTATACAACACACAGTGGCCAACCAAACTAATATTTTGGTTGCTCCCCCTACCCAAACGTTGGATGTACACACAGTACAATTGACAAATCCAAAGGCCAGCCAATAGCCTGAAGGAAAGAAAAAACAACGTAAGAAGGGTAAGGGGGATAAGAAACCCACTAATAATGCTAGCGGGGGTACCACTGAGAAACAAAAGGCGAGGTATCCGTGCAACCTGTGTGCAGAAGACCACTCGACCCACCAATGTCCTCGGCTTGTAGAGGCCCAAAATTTTATGACGCAACAACAACCTGCCGTGTTAACCAATCCATTTCAACATGGGAAAAAACTAACCCAAGCCTCTATAAGCACGGAAGGGGGCAGTCAAGGACCCTCTCCGTCTTCGAACAATCCCGCATCCACGAATGTGTACATGATGAAGGGTGATGCTTTTATATCGACTAGAGTGCATGACTATAGTAAACCAAGCATTTCCAAGAAGGGAAAAGAAGCTGAGCTCCCATATCTTCTGCTATAGATCGAGAAGACTTTGGGCGAAATAATGACACGCATCCCAAAAGGCGCATTCAAAAAAACTTCTCACAACCCAAACACAAGGGCCACCCAGAACTATTCTGTGGTGGAGGATTTGTCTCAAAGCCCTTGTGCAATGTCTTCTTTGGATGTCCTCCAAAGCTTCCCTTCCCAGAGAAAATCTTTGTTATCTGCTTTAGGATCTACCGAGACTTATAATCCGGGTACCATCATGCTGGATACAACTGACTTAAAACCTCATCTGCCTTACCACGTAGCGTTTGAGATAGTAGTGGCTCATCCCACAAAAAATTTTACTTGGAATATTTTTCGCACGGTGGTTGATGAGGGTGCCTCGACATGCGTTATGTCATTGGCATGTTGGAAGGCCATTGGCCAGCCCATTTTGTCTCTGTCACCTACTCTTCTCACTGCTTTCAACGGTCATTCATTCTGACCACATGGTATCATTCACTCTTTCCCTGTGCAGTTAGGAGGGAAGAACATGTGCGTCGAGGTAGAAGTAGTCGACGTGTCCCTCGACTAAAATCTCTTGTTAGGAAGGAGTTGGAATTACTCCATGCAAGCATTAGTTGCTATAGTTTTTTGGGTCTTGTTGTTTCCACACGAGGACCAGATTGTAACCATTGATCAGTTGTCTTTCTCCAGACCTGACCCTTCATTGGGGGGTATTTGTGGTCCCATCGATTGATAATCCCCAACCAGGCGTAGTCAACGTAGGGGTTGGTTTGTGCCCATCTCTGATGGGAACCTTCGATTACCCACCCCCTCAAGGCGATGTCAAGTTCATATCCGACCACCATAAGGTTGATATTTTCCAAGTTTCGTTGTTTCGCATGATTTAATTCAACAATCCATGGATACTTCCTTCCCCATTGGTCACGATGGAAGGGATAGGGCACCCAGGCATGTCCATGCCCTTGTCCACAGCTGAAGTAGCATACTCTTTAGTCCAACAAGCTTCAACTGACACAGATCCAACTCCTGCACAAGAGTTAGATCCGCCTCTAGAGCCTATTTGGGCTCAAGGTTCTCTTGTTGACACCGATTCGTTAGACTTAGTCTTGCCCTCTGATGAAGCAGTAATTGAAGCAATGACTAGTCCAGACAAACCTTGGGACAATATTCATCACAGATGATACTTCCTCCCAGAGTTAAGCAGAATCGAAGCCGAAGAGATCACCTTAACTATGACTGGATATAGGTCTTGTCCTATTAATCCCTTAGCTACACATGAGGTTTATGCTGCAGGTAATATGGCAACCATCATTGAAACCATACCGATCAATATCTCCAAAACCCCTGGCGTCATGGAGAATGTTTTCGTCGGAGCCGATTGCTCCCCTAGAGAGATTCAAATCTACATAGATCTATTTAACGAATTCCGCGACGTTTTTTCTCGGTATTACAAGGAAATTCTAGGCATCGATCCAAAAATAGTAGAACATGAAATCACAACTTATCCAGATGCCAAGCCTGTTCGGCAGAAGCTTCGTTCAGTTAATCCCAAGAAAGAAACAACCATTAAGGTTGAAGTTGAGAAACTGCTAAAAGTCGGTTTTATCTATCCTATCCATTTGACCCAATGGGTGTCAAATCCCGTGCCGGTCAATAAGAAATAGGGCAAGGTTCATGTATGTATGGACTTTCGTGATTTGAACAAGGCCTGTCCAAAAGACAATTTTCCCACACCATTCATCGACCAGATAATTGATGAATGTGAAGATTGCGAGGCCTTCTCTTTCATAGACAGTTTTTCAGGATATAATCAAATACAAATCAAACTCAAAGACCAGCACAAAAAAACATTCATTTGTCCATGGGGTACATTCGTATATTGTAAGATGCCCTTTGGTATCGAAAATGCTGGAGCAACCTTTCAGTGGGCCATGTCTTTTGCTTTCCATGATCTCAAGCATATAGTCGAGGCCTATTTAGATGATTTAGCATCTCGATCTCACAAGAGAATGGATCATCCCACACACCTTCGACTTATCTTTGAGCGGTGTCACTACTTTCAAATTCGCTTGAATCGAAACAAGTGCATCTTTTGTGTAACATAATGACGTTTGTTAGGTTTCATAGTGTCAACAACAGGGATCATGGTCGATCCTCTCAAGGTTGAGGCAATAATTCAGTTGCCTCCTTCGTGCACAATCCTTCAACTTCAGAGTCTACAGGGCAAGGCGAATTTTTTAAGGCGTTTCATCGCTAACTATGATGAGATCACAAAGGGATTTATGTGCTTACTGAAGAAATACGATCCTTTTTATTGGGACGATGCCACTCAATGCTCTTTCAAAGCATTGAAACATGCCCTCACAACTGCCCCTCTACTTCGGCCACCTAACTATAACAAATATTTCTTATTATACCTGGTTGCAACAAAGTCAACCATAGGCATGGTCTTAGTTGAGGAAGATGATTTGTTCTTAGAATATGTGATCTATTACCTGAGTCGAGGCCTAGTCGGACCGCAACTCAATTATTCTCATATCGAAAAACTTGCGTTGGCAACAGTCCATGTTGTTCAACGGTTCCGTCATTATGTTTTGTTTCGTAAGACCACCATCATTGCTGTTGTGAATCCATTTCAGTACATGTTGACCCAACGGGTAATAGGCGGAAAGATCAGTAGATGGATAGTCGTCCTCAAGGAATTTGACTTAGATTTCATTTCAGCGAAATCCAAAAATTCCCTCGTCTTTGCAAAACTTATTTCAGAACTTCTGGTTGAGTCAAGTGATGTTATGCCCGAAGAGTCACCTATCAGAGGAGATATGTTTTTGATCACATCTTCAGATCCCTAGTATGGAGATATACTTATCTATCTCTAGACTTTGAAGTGCCCCACCTCTGCTTCTCGTTATGAGCATCGCCATATACGCCATCAGGCCAAGAATTATCTCATACTCGACGATACATTGTATCGAAGAGGTGTAGACTGCATCCTGCATCGATGTCTCACTCACGAAGAAGCAGTTATCGTGCTTAACGATTGCCATACTGAAGCATGTGGCGGTCATTTGTTTGGGTTGGCAACATCCCAAAAGATTTTACGAGTAGGTTACTTTTGGCCAACACTAATAAAAGATTGTATCAAATCGGTCAAAAAATGTCACCCATGTCAGATCTTCTCTTGGAAGATGAGGGCACATCCTGCTCCTATGTTTCCTGTCATCACAGTTGGTCCCTTCACCAAGTGGGGGATTGATTACACTACATGCAACCCTCCTTCAGCAAGGGGGCACTGTTATATCATTGTAGTCGTAGACTCCTTCACGAAGTTGGTCGAAGCTATGCCAACGTTTAAAGATGATGGAGAGACTACAACTCACTTTTTATTCAACCAGATAATAGCAAGGTTCGACGTCCTGAGAGAGATTGTCACTGACCATGGCAATCACTTTCATAACCAGATGATGACCGAGTTAACATCAAAGCTTGGGTTGCAGCAATAACATTCGTCACCCTACTACCCCCAAGTAAATGGTTAGGTGGAAGCTGTAAATAAATCTGTTAAGACCATCCTACAATGAACGATCAACTTAGCCAAGTCAAATTGACATTTAATGTTATACTCAACATTATGGGCTTACCGAACCTCTGTTAAGACTGCAACCGGTTTCTCATCTTTTCAACTCATTTAGGGGCTGGAAGCAGTCTTGCCTATCGAATGTTAGATCCCGTCCCTAAAGTTGGAAGTACAGTTATTGCCAAACACTTCTCCACTTGAAGAATGGTTATTATACCTTGAGTGGCTCAATGAACATCATCGTGATGTGGCCTTGGCCAACGAGGTTCACAAACATAAAGTCAAGTGTCAATATGATCGATCCGTTCATCCTCGAATTTTCTCTGAAGGCGACCTTGTCCTAGTCTATGACCAAGATAAGGACCCCCTGGGGGCAGGAAAATTCAAACCCATGTGGTTCAGACCTTTCATCATAAAAGAGGTTCTAAAAAGGGCACTTATCGTCTGGCTGACTTTGAGGGAAATGCTTTGGCGGAGTCTAGAAATGGGCTCTACCTAAGGAAGTATTACTCATAGGTAGGTCACCTTGGGTAATTTTTTGTAACATATGTATAGTCTTTGTACTATTACTTTCTAGTTTCTTTTAGTATTATGGATGTGTCATTTTTGATGTTATCTTTCGTCACTGTGGAAGATGTCAAGTGAATTAGAGGTGTTCATTGGGTACGCAGACGGTGCTAGCCGACACACTCGGAGGCTTGCCTCCGCAGCTTGGGTAATTTTTACACCTCAAGGCCAGTTATTATCTTCCAGAGGTATATGCTTAGGTGACACCACAAACAATGTCGCCGAGTACAGTGCAGTTATTGAGTTGCTTCGTGACGCCCTATCATTTGGTATCTCTCATCTCCGGGTCTATTTAGACGCTCAGCTGGTTGTGTCTCAGTTAAATAGAGTCTACTGTGTTCATGATCTGGCATTACACCGACAATTCCTTAGGGTACATCTCTTAGAATAAAACTTTGATTATATTACATATTTTCATGTTCCTAGGAGATTAAACCAAATTACAGATACTCTAGCTAATCAAATTTTAGACTGGCTTCTTGCACACATATAAAAAGACATACACATAAACATGTAAATACATTTTTAAAGGAAAATATGATCCATAAGACACAAAAAAACATAAAAATCCATATATAATATCAAAATCATCAGAGTACGTAGGTGGATGCAAGCACCTCAAAAGTATGACCAGTAAGCAGTCATGGGGCTTATGCCCTCAAAACATATATACAAGTAGTTCTCTCAACACGTGAAAAGTCTAGACTAACTAAGGTCAGGGCCTGTGGGTCATGTTGTAATGATCAATAGTGTTTTCCAAACTCTGAAATAGTCGGACCCACGTCTGTGGTGCCCCCACTACATGAGGCTGCATAGATGGTGGCATATCCTCAATCTCTGCCATAGGGACTGTGCGGGTGAGAGAGGTAAAGTTTCGCTTGACTTGTCTCAAAACCCTCTCAGCCTCACCGATTGGAGGCTCTCTTGTTGCTGCCGGTCCCCCTACGGCGGCAAGTGTGGCCCCTGGCTGAGGACGACGCCTGTTCCTCGCATAATCCGCAGGTCGCACTGGTCCCACATCTGCACATAATAGACACATATCTATCAAATACCCTGGTATAAAAAAAATGATATATATAAAAAAAAAAAAACATAAAAATTACATATGTTCCACAAAAAAAAAAAACAGCAACGATGCAAACTTACCCATCTCTCCTCACTCCTCTCCAGGAGGTACCAGTATCTCAGGATCTCTCGAGAAATCAATCCCAGCATAAGGGTAATCCTCTATGACTGGGATCTGTCACGAAAACCAAGCAAAGAAATCGTCATCAAAGGACTCATTGGTCCTTCCACCACCCTGTCGTGGCAGTAACACTGCCCATCTGCAAACCGTGGGAAGAGAGGTCTTATGTCCTCATACCACTAATTGAGGACTGAAACTAGGAAATCTTTCAAAGAAGAAAGAGCATAGAATCGTTCCGAACCCAAAGTTCCTCTCCGTCTATGGCCAACAATCTGTCAGCTGCCTCTTCATACAATCTAGCAGTGTAGTGCTCCAGTCAAATATTTGTGCATTTAATCACTAGACTGCACAGTTCATCTGTGCACGGGAAGCCTGATGTAGAGCCGTAGAACCAGTCATCCGCCCAATAAGAAACACAATCGCCTACAGTGATAAGTCTATGATCTTGCTTATGGGCACCTGTGAGCTCGATCGGTCTGTACCAGCCTCACAATAAATTCCTATCAATTCCGATATGTTATGAGGCCTCGAAGGAAATGTTCGAAAATTGACTGGTTCCCCTCTCCTAGAGAGGCCAGTCAAAAAATATATGTCCTCTGTAGTAGGCACCAGTGACTACCCCTCTAACATAAAGGCCTCTGCGTCAGGATGCCAATAATCAACCAAGGCATTCAATAGCCTAAGTTGTGCCTGCATAAAAGGACATAGGAAAAACTTGAGTAGCCCACATTGCATTAAGGCAACAACAGCATTGGGGTCTTCCCTGACCAACTCACTAACCTCCTTATGCTCTCTTTCCCTCCAGTGAACATACATCTTGCAAAACACCAAGTTTAGGAGGGTTAACCCTTGTTGTTTTTAATTTTTTTCATTAAATAAAGGGGTCCACGTGGGCTGTAATGATGACAATCACGTGTACAAGTGTGCAGTTTTTCCTCTGCCTGAGTGTACACGCAGCCTGTCATAAGACAACCTGCGTGGACCTAGGTCCGACCTTTTGAAGGTCGACGCCCCCCAAAAAATTGAAACCAAAAGCATCAATAAAGATTTAAATTGCAAGAGGAGAGAGTTTATACTTACTTGGTCCAGAAAGATGGTTGTTTCATCCACTGTAGCTCCCAAAATCACCACTTTTATCAAAGGGTTTTTTTTTCTCCAGAGTCAATTTCCAAATCAACAATGGTGATAATGAGCTGCCAGCTTCTATTTATGGACTTTTTGGCCCCTTTTTGTCACTTTTTGGACCCCCCTTATCATTTTCTTTAAACTGAAAACCATTTAGAGTGATTCAGAAGTTGCATTGGAAGGGTATGATCGGGTATCAGGACATGTTTTTGGAGTTTTGGGTCATTTTTGATGGTCCATGGAAGAAACCTCCGATGACCAACTTGAGCATGTAGGTTAGGTTTCCACCCCGACTTTTGTATCTCGTTATCTTTGTCCCTTTGCCATAGGATCGATCCCATCAGGTTGCAACATGGAACCACCATTGTTGCTTTAGAAGTGTCGTGATTTGGTGGTAGAGCTTATCGGAACATGGATTCCCTAGGTAGATCCTGGTTGCATTATGGTGTCCATGCTGTCACTAATGACTATAGGCTTGGGAGTTCTTTAAGTTTTGTCTGATTACGAGTTTTGAGCCTCATTTGCATGACTCTTTATCACTCTTAACCTCACCCACATGACTCCCAAAACATAACGAGTCTTCTTTTAAGCCCTTTTCAGACCCTCTAAACATGAAAAGATTGCCAAGTGATCTTATGGCCTTTCACGCTCATTAAACTGAAATTTGAAGTCAAGTCTGTCCGACAGTAGTTTACCCCTTTTTCGGTCCGGACGGTCAACTGTATGAACAAAGGTATACTCTAAGGAACTTTAGTTCTCTAGAAGAGTACCCTCAGGTATAATTTTACCCCTATTTTGGGCCTGAGGGACTGTTGACAGGCGAAAACGACCGTCCGTCAATTAAGAGAGTGGAACCGGTCCGGGGTTGTCTAATAACCCAAGCCGTTTGGAATGGACCACCCTGACTAGTTTAACGGCTCCGTTGGCCGCCCTAAGGTCTCGTATGGAAACCAAAGAGAAATGATTTGAGCTAATAAATCT
>JASDQU010101886.1:193555-204270 GCA_032191745.1 Picea mariana
ATTCGTTGTGTTTCAAATAATTCACAAGTATAGTCGTAACTGTAATTGACTAATTATAATCACAACAGCAGATTGAGATCCTTCAATTAAAAGCACGATGTATGAATTGCTTCCAACGTAATCGGATGAAATAATTTCCACAAATATCGACTCAACAGTCTTCATACCTCATAGTTGACAAGCATGGTTTTGACAGAGTCAACAAACCGGGCATATAACTGAATTTAATTATAGACACAAATCGTAAGACTTGATATGAACAATCCATCCCTGTAATCTCAACCGAATAATACATTTGTTACCATCGAAATACAGTTCACATCGTAACATCTACTATTGTTATTTACTCGAAATCTTATTATGTAGTAAATGATATACGAGTTGGTCTCGACATAGAAAATATAATCAACATAGCCAACCAATTTGCCTATCATATCGCACAAGATGTAACCAAATCGAACAGAGATATCGTTTGTATTTCAACAATAGAAAAGATATCAAAATTCAAATCAAATTATGATCAATCAAACTAAATCTAATCGCAACCCATCTAGAAATCGATAATCAAAACTGATAAACAACAAATGCATGACAGAGCAAGTCAACAATGTGTACAGAGCTTATGATCACGCCATATAAAAGAGTGAAAGTTATACCATTACAGTTGCTGAAGCTATGTCAATTTTGAATTGATAATTGCAGTGGCAGACTCAACGTTTTTGAACAGGACTGAGCCCGTGGTTCGTTGCTTTTTATCGGAAGGTTGCACCCTTGCATTCCTACCAGTGAGCATTGCCACTTGGTTTTCCAATTTGTAAATCCTGGATTGCAATGTAGGTACATCCAGATAGTATCTTTCAATCCATAACCCATATTGATCACAAGGTACAGCAGCAGGCTGAACAGAAGGGGGTTTTGATGATTCCCCAAGGGTTTCATGGAATGGCTCAATACCCGGAAAGTCAGGGTTATCCCGCAGACAAGGAGGGAGGTTCCTAATGAAATCGTGAGGTGGTTTGCTACACAATCCCTCGGAGTAAGGATATTCTTCAGAGAGAAATCGTTCAATGTCTGAATCAGAGTCCTCGCTAACCACGATAGGATCTGTTTTGGCAAGAAGTTTAGACTTGTTCCTCGCCATGCGAGAGATCAATATTGCATTTTTCTTGCCTCGAGTATCAACTCCAGTATTTGCTCTAATCTTTTGGGTTGTAGCTTTAGTAACTTCGGTTTGTTTTGGCACAGACATAGGCAAACTTGTAGGTGACTCGGGCTTAGGTCTAGGTAATAAAACATCATAAGGCACAGGGGTAGGTTTACTCTCGGCCACCACGAGCTTATCTACCTGTGGAGGGTTTGACTCCCCAAAACCATTACGGCTGAGGAAAACATGCCAAGAATCACGACGCAACCCTAACTCGTAGACTAAAACCATTTTGATCAACCCAACATGGAAGAGGCTAGTATCAATCTGGCTATGCTTGTATCGTTTAGCCATTTTGAACAGACTTCGGTGCAGATAGTAAGGCATACTTAGTTAAAAACCCATGAAAACCATTAATAAACGCAGGTGGAATAGGAAAATAAACCCATACCTGCCTTCACAGGTAACGAAACGGTTGATAATCATCAAGAGATCATACTAGCGGGATTTCAACATCTTTGCAGGTAATCCTCTGTCGCACGATTTCACTGTGCGTGACTGGAACAGTAACGTCCATGGGACATCATCTACCTTACAACTTTTCGACCATTTTTGTCCCTTGGCAGGTAAGCCAGTTGCCAGACTGAGAAATTCTTCAGTAATTTCAAGCTGGATATCTCCCACTTTGGCTCGGCAGCCATCAAATGATAACGCAAATTGCCGAGCCACAGCGAGGTCAAAACCATCAAACTTCTTTATGAAAGCGAGCCACCCATGTTGTTCCAGGTTGCTACATGCACCACTAAATGTCAATAGTGCCCGGCACCCATTAGGTTCGGCCCTTACGATAGGAGCCATAACCTCTGTACATGGTAGGATTCAAACCGAATGAAACAATGCACCGAATTGAAAAACGATAGGTTTGAGGGTTTCAAAGCTCGAATAGACCGGAATTAACTTCATGCGTGCGAAGGTGGTGGGATTACCACCGCCACGCACTGTATTAATTGACTGAGTACAGTGTTGTTAAAACCATAATCTTTTATGCCATGCGTATCAGCCAACAAATAGGTGTGTAATCATATTAACGTCCCAGTCAACCGAAGCAGAACCGACACCATGTGTTATACTCATGCCAAGTGTACAGCTCGATCCAAACACCATATCCATTGTGTCAATCAATCGTTCAACCACAAGGTTTAAAATTAATCAATGCCAATACATTATTTGAAACTATGAATCATTCAACGCATTATCAACTTACCGAATGATATACCAAGCACATAATTTGTAAAGCCCAATATGATTAATCCATGCGCCTTCAAACCATTGTTATTTCTTGAATTGACTTCATAAACTTACCAATGTATTCGTTGCACATTGAAGCGTTTGCATTCCAAAGTCTTGAGAACATCATGATCCAAAATTCTTCATATAATAACTGAGTGAAAAGTCCATAGCAATAAGGATAAAAGCAATAAGATCAACTCCATTACAACTTTCATAAGATCATAATGAAACCAATAAACTTTATGCCCAAATGCTTAGCAATCAAACAAATTCAAATGCGCAATCAAGGTAAGATAATGCTCAAGGATGTAAGTTCGAGAAAACCTTTAGCAGTCAAGTGATAAACCAATGGTCAAGTGTCTTTTGGAGAAATYGATAAAAGACGACTACAGTCCAAACGATGAAAGAGGTATTTTCACACTTACAGTTGTGAAAATCAAATCGAGAACACATTGCAATTGTCGTAAAAATGAGACAAAATTCTGGAAGAACAATGCGATGATACTTTGTCTTTTAATGAGACAAGGGGTGTAGGCAGCGTTTTATAAGAGCAATTAAAAAAATGGTTGGCTGCCAACAATGGCGACACGCTGGGCAAAGCAGTTATCTCTGTCATAAGCAATGAATTCATAACAGGGTAGCAAAGAAAAATTCAACTTGAAAGAACAACCAAAAATCGTACTACATCATCATCAACTATCTTTTCCAGCGAAGTTTTAAAAGATGAAAACCAGTAACAGTCTTAAAGATCGGCAAGTCATGATTTTTATGATAATGTCTTCAATACTGTTGGCATGGCCACTGCTTCCAGCAGGCGTCCATAGCCTCGACAGGGTTTCCATTTAACCCACTCAGACGTCTTTATCCTATCAAGAAGCTCTGGATTAGAATAAAGGACATTTAAAAGAGGTTTCTTGTAATTTTACATAGATTTTTATGTACCCGACATTGCTTCGCTGCCAGTAGGCCTGTTCAGTACCCCGACGAAGTTGTCTTGGCGCCATGTTTGTATTGCCCCGCTGCCAGCGGACCTGTTCAATATCCCGACAAGTTTACAAACACTTCCCACAGCTCTTATTAATATTTTATTTTGTTTTTCTTTTATAGCTGAGCGGGGTGACGCTGAAAAAATCTTGATATTTTGTCATATTTTTTAGACCTCATCAGAATTTTTAAAATACTGTCCTTATTCAGCTCCAGAAATGTTTTATTTCGAAAACAACTTACTACGACAGGGAGACATCCTTTTGAGTCATTCCTTTACGGAAAAGGGACAGCGTAAAAAGATAAAGATAACCATGACAAACTTCACTTAGAGACTGAGATAGTAAACTTCTTTTCAAATAACATTTTCCAATATCAATTTCAGAAATACATATCATTGATGTATGTACAATCTTCCAGAAGTTATTTCAGCGAAGAGATTTTTCTATGGCCTATGTCTAAATGAATCAGTGTGTAAGCATGCAAATGTTTCAAAACACACAAAAACACATCAAACTGATTAATCAAATCAAAACGAAAACAAAGGCAAAAATAAAAAGAAAAAGAAATATTTACATAGTATACAAAGGATAAAAATCAGGCAAAGTATCTTTTCAGGACTTGGCCATTCACCGGGTAGGCGTCAAGCTGTCCTTCAAGACTCTGCAAGCGAAAAGAACTAGGACCCAACTTTTCAGCAATCAGAAATGGCCCAAGCCACAAATTTTGAAATTTAGTGTGTTCACCCTTCCCTTCATGTGGTTTGTCCCACTTCAAGACGAGATCGCCTTCTTCAAAATTTCTATCAGAAGCAAAATTATAATCGAACCAGCTTTTAATCAGTTGTTGATGTTGATTTAGTTTATGCTTGGCTTGGGTTCTTATTTCTTCTAACTTCATCAGAGCGTTAATACGGCTTTGTAAAGGGGGACATTCTTCTTCTTGAACCTTTTGTGACAATTGGAGCGAAGGAAGAAGAACATGAGGAGGTAAAATGGATTCTCTGCCATAAACGAGGAAGAAAGGGGAATTACCTATAGCAGCTTTGGGTGTTACCCTATCAGCCCACAATGCATTTAGCAGCGCGTTGTGCCAATTCTTGTGATTCTCAGCCACGGTTCTCTTGATAATCTTGATCAAGTTCTTATTGGTTGACTCTGCTAGGCCGTTGCCCTAGGGGTAATAACTAGCGGAGTACTTCAGCTTTATTTCTTTCTCTAAGGTGAACTCACTCATTTCAAGAGAAGAAAAATATGAAGCGTTATCAAAGACTAGACAATCAGGGATGCCAAAACGGGTAATGATATGCGAGTTAAGAAAAGAAATCACCTGACTTGTGTTAACAGTTTTTAGCGCAGCGGCTTCAGACCATCGAGTAAAGTAATCAGTGGTTGTCACAATGTATTTGTGCTATTGTGAGGATGGAGGGTTAATAGGACCAATGATATCAAGGCCCCATTGCTGGAAAGAAGAATCGATTGTAACGGGTTGCAAGGGGAAGGATGGTTTTTGCAATCGCCCTGACGCTTTCTGACAAATAATACATTTTCGGCATAAGGCGTGAGCGTCTCTGAAAAGTGTTGGCCAGTAATAACCGGCTTTTAAGACTTTATGAGCAGTGGTATCGCCACCGAAGTGACCACCAGCTTCACCTGCATGCAACTCGAGCAAAACTTTCTCTGCTTCGTCCTTCTCGAGACAACGCATGAGTACGCCATCAACATTCTGACGAAACAGTATACCATTAACTAGATGAAAGGAGGAAGACTTGAGTCTCAATGCTCTTCTTTTGGCAGGGTTAAGGTGACGGGGTGCTGATCCATGTTGAAGACAGTGTCTAATATCGTTGTACCAAGGACTCACTAGGTTTTGTGTGCAACAAATTATACTTTGATCGCGTTGTTGTAGGTCTGACGTATCACTATCTTCCTTTTGTTCGGTCTCTGAATCAACTACCAATTTACACAACCCTTGGCCTCTCACGATCTGAGCTAGGGTGATTTCTAGGTCAAACTCCTGCAAGGAGGTAACCCAGTTGGCTCTTTTCTCTCCTAACTCTTTTTGCACTAACAAGTTCCTGACGGCAGGGTAAGGAACAATGACCTTGGTTCTTGACTTCAGAAGATAAGACCGGAAATGTTTAACTGCCTTGAAGACAGCGTAGGCTTGTCGATCGACTGTTGGGTAATTGAGTTCAGCGCCTTTAAAAGCAGAGCTCATAAAAGCGATGGGTACTTTGTTGTTCTCGGAATTTTTCTGGGTTAGAACTGCGGCATAGGAACGATCAGAGGCAAAAGTATAGAGTGTAAAGTCTTGAGAGAAATCAGGGCTCATGAGAGACGGAGCATCAATTATGGCCTTCTTTATATCATTAAAATCTTGGTTTTCAATGGGTCCCCAGTGATATTGGGTTTCCTTCTTAATCAGATTCTGGAGAGGCCTGACCATTTCGGAGAAACTGGGGACAAATCTTCTCACGAAATTAATCTGGCCAAGAAAGGACTGCATGGATTTCTTGGAGGTGGGTGGAGGAAGTTTGGCAATGACCTGTGTCCTCTCGGGGTCAATAATCATTCCATCACTAGACACAATGAATCCTAGTAGTTTACCCTGTTCTACTGCAAAGATAGACTTCTTCGGGTTCAAGGAGATGTCGAATTTACGACATCGTAGCAGAACAGCTCGTAAGTGAGCTAGATGATCGTCTTTGTTTTTGGAGTAAATGGTCACATCATCTAGGTAGACTACTACAGAGTGGTTGATCAAGCCTCGGAAAGCAATATCCATTGCTCTCTGAAAGGTAGCACCGGCATTAATCAAACCAAAGGGCATTTTGCGATAAGCATAAGTGCCCCACGGGGTGCGAAAGGTAGTTTTTAATTAGTCTGACGGAGACATTAAAACTTGGTTGTATCCAGAGAAACCATCCAATAAGGACAGCCTCTCGAAACCAGATACTTGTTGAAGTATCTGTTCCATAGGAGGGACGGGATAATTATCTTTATTAGACGCTTTGTTGAGGTTTCGGAAATCGACACAAAGTCGAATTTCCCCGTTTTTCTTCTGCACTGGGACGAGGTTGGATACCCATTGAGTATGTCTAACAGGAAAAATTATTTTAGCACTAAGGAGTTTATTCAATTCTTTTTGTACGGTTGGTTCTAGTTTCGGATGCATTTTCCTCAGTTTCTGTTGGAAAGGCAAGGTTTGGGGCTTCATTGGAATAACATGCTGTATAATGTTAGGATCGAATGTCTTAAGATCTTCGTAAGTCCAAGCAAAGACATCCTTAAATTCTTTAAATAATTTAACAAAAGCAGCTTTTTCTTGCTTAGAACATCCCAAGCCTAAGTTGATACACTGAGGGTTTTCACTAGTTCCCAAATTGACTTTTTCATATGATAGCGAGGAACTGTTGGTTTTACAATTGACCATCTTTTTGAATTTATCTTCAAAATCATAAAATTTTTCTAATCTAGCAACAGATTTGGGCAAGGGATTTACCATATCTGATTGAGCTTCAGGAGGTTTTGGATTAGGTATTACCGTAAAGTCATGCAGGTTATCATCATGCGTTTGTTCATCTATCACAGCTCCTTGGAAGGTTTCCTCCATGTGCAGAAAGTTAATGATCTGCTGATCATCATCGAATACTCTCCAGTTCGTGATATTATCTGGAACAGATGGTCGAAACAAAAGCTCTATGGAGAATGTGTTTGGAGATAAGCCCTCTGCAGGAAGAAGTTTAGAGGCAACATTAGCGAGTAGATCTGCTTCAGTATTACTTGATATAGGAATGGAATTTATATTAAAAGAAGAAAATTCTTTTATTAGACTCCATACCTCAGATTGATAACACTTGAGATGCGGGGTAAGACAATGTATAGAATTTCTCACCTGCCTGACCACCATCTCTGAGTCGCCGAATACAACTAGATTTTGAATGTGCATGTCTAAGGCTTTTCTGAGACCTTGTAATAAAGCCTCATATTCTACAACATTGTTAGTACATTCAAATTCTAATCTACAAGCCAATAATGTTTTGTTACCTGCGGGATCAATAATGATGCAGCCTGCGCCAGCTCCTTCTTTAGATTTGGAACCATCGAAGTATAAAGACCAAATTTGATTCTTATCAGGCTCACAGGATTGTTGGATAGAAGCTGTTGGTTGCGTATATGCTTTGATCTCGGACCGTTGTTGTGAATTGTCGATACGTGAAACTTCAGCCATGAAATTTCCGAAGTAGGTGTCCGTTCCTTGGACTTCAGGTGACTCTGCCGGAGGTGTATATGGCCCATTGGGGTCATTCAAGTCTGTTACCGTGAACTTGAGATAACGCTCACGATTCACCCTGATCTTATTGGGCTTGCTGTTTTCTGGAAGCCACAAGTGAGACCAGTCTGTTGCGAAGTAGCCATGTAGCTGCTCCGACCAGTCCCTGCTTAAAAACATACCATACACTTCTGGAATATCAACCACAATTATATCGATAACTTGATGAACCTTTGGGTTAGATGATAATCTAATCAATACATTTTTCAATTCGCCTATAACTTTAACATCTGTTCTATCAAGTTGTATAATTTTCAAAGAAGATGGCTCTACTTCGGCATTAACCTTTTGGCAGACTGACCAAGGCATCACATTTGATGATGCTCCCGAATCAACCATACAATTATGTACATTTCTGTTGAAGATTTTGAAAGTTAAAAGAAAAGGAGGAACGTTCTTGCGAGTACTTAGAGTTGTTTCTTTTGGTTTCTTACTCACATTCTCTAAAACTACTTTATCTGAATTATTTACACTATTTACATTGTTATTCACATTATTTACATTTGGTACAGGAAGGCTTCCTTTATCTTGAGTATCAGAGTTGTTTTTCGTGGAAGTCTTCTGTGGAACTTTGCTTTGCACAACCTTATTGCCGTTTGAATTACCATTCTTGCCATTATCTAAAATATTTTGCAACATTTTCTGTAACAAAAATGGAAATTTCAACAACTCATAAATAGAAATGTTAGCCTGCAATTTCTTAAGATCTTCGACAACATCATAATCTATTTTAGGGCTAGCATTGCTCTGTTTAGTTCTACTGATTTAGATGGCTTTGGAGGTAAAGTTGTGGTGTTGTCGATAGGAGGTCTATTTGCGGTCTTGCTCCTAGTATTGTAAGGGTGCACAGTCTCAAAGTTTGCTTGGAAGATACTATCAGAGAGGTGACCAAAGATATTAGGAGAAGACTCTTCATCTTGGGTATTTTCCTGCTCGACTTCTTCTTGAGGGATTTCAAGAGGTGCTAAGTCATCTTGGGGTCCTAGAATTGCCTGAAGAGCATATTGCAAACTTTCTAGGTTCAAGCCTTCGGGGTTTGGATTAGGCCGGCTGGTTTGAAAAGGATTTCGGAAAGGAGGTTTGTAGGGTCCTTTACTCGAAGAGGCTTCCTCAGTTGACCTTTTTAAATCTACGACTTGATTAGATAACTTCTTTACAACTTTGGTTAAGTTTTCCAAATCAGAATTTTCAGGTTGTGATTTGTTTTGTGCAGGTCTGGGAAGAATTTCAATCTTTTTCTTGGAAGAAGAAACAGTTTCAGTCTCGTTGCTAGAGGAATATTTAAGGCTAAGAATATCTTTTTCAATTTGAGTAGCCTCTTCAAAGGCTTCTAACAATGTTGCCTTTTTGGATCTTTTCACCCAAATAGCTATACTTTGATGTAGATCTTTAGTGTAATAAGCTATTACAAGGCTTTCTGCAGTCATAGAGTCTGCAGAGATTCTATTCTTAAGGGTCAAAAATCTTTGATTAAAATCCTTGACTTTTTCTTTAGCATTCATTTTTAAGTTTGAGAGATCCATGACTAAGACTTACGGAGGTTTTCCATCTCCGAACTTTTCTAAGAAAATTGACTCAAAATTTTCCCAAGATACTATAGTGTGAGGTTGCTGGGCAAAGTACCAAGTGGACACATTACCCTCAAAGGTGTAAGGGAACAACCTACAGAAAACATATTCATGTTCAACGTTATGGAGTTTGACGGCTAACATAAATTTTTTGATATGATCTTCTGCTATCTATTTTGAATCGGGATCAAACTTAGGAAGCCATTTCTCTGGGTGCTTAGGTAAAGGATGTTGGGCACCAGGTACCGCTACAGCATCCTGGTCCAACCATGGTCTAGCAGGGTTGTTCTGATTTGCCATTGGGGAATTGGGTGTGGAAGGACGTGAAGGTGGATTGCCTTCGTTCGAAGAGGAATCTCCTCCAAAAGAAGAAGGAGATGAGGGAGGAGGTGAAGGAGGAGGTGAAGGAGGTATCCCAGATCCTCCTGCAGCAAGATTTGTGTTTGGATCTGTAGGATTCACAGTGGGATCTATATCACCTAGTTGTTCTCTAACTTCAGAGAAGTCTAGAGGTTGACTCCACGGGCGATGTGGTTGCCTAAGACTAGCAAAGGCTTTGTGTGATTTAATTAGAGATTGTCTAAAAATTTCTTGTATGTCACCGCCTGTAGGATTGGGGGTTGCTGGCTCAAGTGTGATCTGAGGATCTTCGGTTGAAGTAGTTGTTGTTTGAGGGGGGATATTATCTTGTGAACGACTTCTAGTCACTATGGGAGTGAGATTAGGTGGGGGAGGAGTATTGCGACCACCTCGTGCCATTAATTAAGTTCTGGCCCTCCTTCTAGCGCCATTTGTTGACGGGCAAAAACGACCGTCCGTCAATTAAGAGAGTGGAACCGGTCCGGGGTTGTCTAATAACCCAAGCCGTTTGGAATGGACCACCCTGACGAGTTTAACAGCTCCGTTGGCTGCCCTAAGGTCTCATATGGAAACCAAAGAGAAATGATTTGAGCTAAGAAATCTAAAGGGAAACTAGAAACTAATAAAACAAAGACAAAGAACTAAACTATTGATGGGAACTAGAAACTAATAAAGCAACATAAACTAACTACACTAATCTAACTAGAAATTACTAACTACTTATATATACAAGGTACTAACTATGATTATAATAACTCAAATCAACTACCTAATTATCAGCTATGATGTTCCTTATTCACAAATATACAATATGGACAAACTACAGATTTGATTAAAACCTGCAAAACTCATGTGATCGCTGCCCTGAGACAGCCAAGGGTCTCTTTTTGATTTTTTGTATTTATGAAAAGAAATAAAATTAACTGAAATTAAACAATCTAATATATATTTCTGAAATTAAACAATGTAATATAAATCTAACTAAACTATCATTTATATTATACTAATTAATCAAAGCAATAAACACCTAACTA
>JASDQU010101886.1:204370-247714 GCA_032191745.1 Picea mariana
AGAGTAGGAATACTCTGTTTTCCCAATCGTTATAAAATTAAATCAAATCTTAACAAGACTGTTTCATGGATGCAGTTAATGATAAACCAAATCGCATGAAATACAAACAATCATTATCGATTAGCATAAGATTCATATCATTGCCAATATAGAAAGCCATTACGGTTTCATGCATCACTGTATCCATAGAATCCAACCACAGTTCTCATTCGTTGTGTTTCAAATAATTCACAAGTATAGTCGTAACTGTAATTGACTAATTATAATCACAACAGCAGATTGAGATCCTTCAATTAAAAGCACGATGTATGAATTGCTTCCAACGTAATCGGATGAAATAATTTCCACAAATATCGACTCAACAGTCTTCATACCTCATAGTCGACAAGCAGGGTTTTGACAGAGTCAACAAACCAGGCATATAAATGAATTTAATTATAGACACAAATCGTAAGACTTGATACGATCAATCCATCCCTGTAATCTCAACCGAATAATACATTTGTTACCATCGAAATGCAGTTCACATCGTAACAGCTACTATTGTTATCCACTCGAAATCTTATTATGTAGTAAATGATATACGAATTGGTCTCGACATAGAAAATATAATCAACATAGCCAACCAATTTGCCTATCATATCGCACAAGATGTAACCAAATCGAACAGAGATATCGTTTGTATTTCAACAATAGAAAATATATCAAAATTCAAATCAAATTATGATCAATCAAACTAAATCTAATCGCAACCAATCCAGAAATCGATAATCAAAATTGATAAACAACAAATGCATGACAGAGCAAGTCAACAATGTGTACAGAGCTTATGATCACACCATATAAAAGAGTGAAAGTTATACCATTACAGTTGTTGAAGCTATGTCAATTTTGAATTGATAATTGCAATGGAAGACTCGACATTTTTGAACAGGACTAAGCCCGTGGTTCGTTGCTTTTTATCGGAAGGTTGCACCCTTGCATTCCTACCAGTGAGCATTGCCACTTGGTTTTCCAATTCGTAAATCCTGGATTGCAATGTAGGTACATCCAGATAGTATCTTTCAATCCATAACCCACATTGATCACAAGGTACAGCAACAGGCTGAACAGAAGGGGGTTTTGATGATTCCCCAAGGGTTTCATGGAATGGCTCAATACCCGGAAAGTCAGGGTTATCCCGCAGACAAGGAGGGAGGTTCCTAACAAAATCGTGAGGCGGTTTGCTACATAATCCCTCAGAGTAAGGATATTCTTCATAGAGAAATCGTTCAATGTCTGAATCAGAGTCCTCGCTAACCACGATAGGCTCTGTTTTGGCAGGAAGTTTAGACTTGTTCCTCGCCATGCGAGAGATCAATATTGCATTTTTCTTGCCTCGAGTATCAACTCCAGTCTTTGCTCTAATCTTTTGGGTTGTAGCTTTAGTAACTTCGGTTTGTTTTGGAACAGACTTAGGAAAACTTGTAGGTGACTCGGGCTTAGGTCTAGGTAATAAAACATCATAAGGCACAGGGGTAGGTTTACTCTTGGCCACCACGGGCTTATCTACCTATGGAGGGTTTGACTCCCCAAAACCATTACGGCTGAGGAAAACATGCCAAGAATCATGACGCAACCCTAACTCGTAGACTAAAACCATTTTGATCAACCCAACATGGAAGAGGCTAGTATCAACCTGGCTATGCTTGTATTGTTTATCCATTTTGAACAGACTTCGGTGCAGATAGTAAGGCATACTTAGTTCAAAACCCATGAAAACCATTAATAAACGCAGGTGGAATAGGAAAATAAACCCATACCTGCCTTCATAGGTAACGAAACGTTTGATAATCATCAAGAGATCATACCAGCGGGGTTTCAACATCTTTGCAAGTAATCCTCTGTCGCACGATTTCACTGTGCGTGACTGGAACAGTAACGTCCATGGGACATCATCTACCTTACAAATTTTTGACCATTTTTGTCCCTTGGCAGGTAAGCTAGTTGCCAGACTGAGAAATTCTTCAGTAATTTCAAGCTGGATATCTCCCACTTTGGCTCGGCAGCCATCAAACAATAACGCAAATTGTCGAGCCACAGTGAGGTCAAAACCATCAAACTTCTTTATGAAAGCGAGCCACCCATGTTGTTCCAGGTTTCTACATGCACCACTAAATGTCAACAATGCCTGGCACCCATTAGGTTCGGCCCTTACGACAGGATCCATAACCTCTGTACATGGTAGGATTCAAACCGAATGAAACAATGCACCGAATTGAAAAACGATAGGTTTGAGGGTTTCAAAGCTCGAATAGACCGGAATTAACTGCATGCGTGCGAAGGTGGTGGGATTACCCCCGCCATGCACTGTATTAATTGACTGAGTACAGTGTTGTTAAAACCATAATCTTTTATGCCATGCGTATCGGCCAGCAAATAGGTGTGTAATCATATTAACGTGCCAGTCAACCGGAGCAAAACCGACACCATGTGTTATACTCATGCCAAGTGTACAGCTCGATCCAAACACCATATCCATTGTGTCAATCAATCGTTCAACCACAAGGTTTAAAATTAAGCAATGCCAATACATGATTTGAAACTATGAATCATTCAACGCATTATCAACTTACCGAATGATATACCAAGCACATAATTTGTAAAGCCCAATATGATTAATCCATGCGCCTTCAAACCATTGTTATTTCTTGAATTGACTTCATAAACTTACCAATGTATTCGTTGCACATTGAAGCATTTGCATTCCAAAGTCTTGAGAACATCATGATCCAAAATTCTTCATATAATAACTGAGTGAAAAGTCCATAGCAATAAGGATAAAAGCAATAAGATCAACTCCATTACAACTTTCGTAAGATCAGAATGAAACCAATAAATTTTATGCCCAAATGCTTAGCAATCAAACAAATTCAAATGCGCAATCAAGGTAAGATAATGCTCAAGGATGTAAGTTCGAGAAAACCTTTAGCAGTCAAGTGATAAACCAATGGTCAAGTGTCTTTTGGAGAAATCGATAAAAGATGACTACAGTCCAAACGATGAAAGAGGTATTTTCACACTTACAGTTGTGAAAATTAAATCGAGAACACATTGCAATTGTCGTAAAAATGAGACAAAAGTCTGGAAGCAAAATGCGATGATACTTTGTCTTTTAATGAGACAAGGGGTGTAGGCAGCGTTTTATAAGAGCAATTAAAAAAATGCTTGGCTGCCAACAGGGTCTAAATGTATGAAAAAGGAACCCCCATGGAGTCCATAGTTAAGCTCTTTTCAGACTCCCTAAAATTGAAAAGATCATCGACTGACCTTATTCTTTCACACTCGTTAAAATGGTCTAGAAGAACATTCCTGACGGAGTCCATAGTTAAGCTTTTTTTAGACTCCTTAAAAATGAAAAGATGGTTGAGTGATCTTGTCTGTATCACACTTGTTAGAATGGTTTTGAATAGACATCTTTTCGGTGCTAGTTTACCCCTTTTTCGAACCGATTAGACTACCTTCGAAAAAGGTACCTCAGTGGAGTCTCCTTTTACGTTTTTTCAGACTCTCTAAATATGAAAAATCGTCGATCTTACCTTCTCTGGGCTCGTTAAATTCACATCGAAGGATGTTACCATTGTGTGTTTTATTAATCGCATTCGCATACCCGCGTCTTTGGCCTAATCCCGGCTCCATGTTGCTCTCAACTGAACCATCTAAAGAATTCCTTATATGCAAGCCCTGTAGCGCTTTGCCTCTACGTCTTGACACCTTTGTCTCTTGGAGGATTGTTTCTCGAGTGTCCTTACTTTGAACATTAGTCTTTTCCCTGCGCCTTGAACTTGTATGTTTGAAACACTCATTCCTCCTTTGTAACGTAACATTCTTTTATTCTTTTTCCAAAATTATTGAAAAAAGAACAAAAAAAAATCAAATATACCTCAAAAAGAGGAAGGGAAGAGTATTTTCTTTATTGGCAGCATAATGAGTCGCCCTTGGATAAAGCACATATGTCTATTTGTTCGTCAAACTCTGGGATTTAATACGACCTTAGGAAGTTGTTCTCACTACATAGAGTTGTGTCCTCCTCCATTTGGTTATTCTTCCAAACATATGGAGAGTTTGCGTTGCCTCCTATTTCGTAAACTTATGTTCATGCCATGCTTCCTGAGTCTCATCATTTATTGTGCTATTGTCCAAGGGAAGTTTTTACCAAGCCTGAGTTGGCCCCTCTGTAGTTTGTCTCTTGTCCCTATACCCGGCCATCCTGAACATCCAATCAAGTCTTTATTTGAAATCAATGAAGCCTTCAGTCTGATCATCAAGATTCTTTAGTCCATGACCGACGAGCCATCGAAGACCTTTGGGTAGTGAATTCGTACACTCATATTACACTCCTACCCGAGTTTTGAAGATTTTGAAGTTGTTGCTCGATATCTGAAGACCTCATCTCCAGCCATCAGGCCTTATCAACTTCTAAGAAGATGGATACTCTAGACGTATATCTTTTTGATTTCGAGATGTAGCTCCGTTGTGTATTACTCGCGGCTACACTTTATATAGTTATATGACATGGATCTACATTGTATTTGATTGGTAGCCATGATTTTATTTTATCCCAAGCATGGGTATGCCCACCTCGGTGAGACAATTATTATTTTTGCAGACGACACCTCCCGATTTTTGGTCCCTGGGATCACTTGTTCGGCACATCGGTCAAGATTGTTAATGTATTTCGGCCATCAGATGCTCTTATGACCTCACACATTAGGGGGCATCTGTTATAACCCTAATTTTCACTAGACATGCTTACTTGGCATCAAGCCATCTTAGATTCCTTATTTTCCAAAAAACTGTTGAACAACTCTTCTTAAAAACCCCTTTTATAAAGGCCCACGCACCCTGCTCCATTACTGCACGCGTGTACACATTAGCTGACCCAAGACAGCCCGCGTGTACCTACAAAAGCATGAAAAAAGGAAAGTTGCTAATGGAACACACAACTTTGGGTAAGTTAAGTAAACCTTTCATCCATGCATGGACAGAAGTTCGACCAAATACCTAGCTTCTTCTAGCCTATAAAATAAGGGTTAGGGGTCCCATTTGGAAGAGGAGAATAATAGTAAAGAAACTATATCCGATTGCACATTCCCTTTGTCCCAACCTTTAGCCATCCTTGTGCAAAGATAAGTATAGAGCAAAGAAGTTGGAGGACAGTTGAAGAGGAGCCCAGGACCAGGTTCGTGGAGCAGTGGTCGGCTTCATCATTGTAAGTTGATTTGTTGAAGTTAATAATAAAGAAATACTTTTCCCGTCCCACCATATGAAGTTTTCATGGTTTATTGTGTACATATTGATTAAATCTTTAACCCATTAATATGTAGATCAAATGCATGTGGATTTCTTTGTTTGTCTTGTGTGAATGTAGGTTATGCTTGGGAGGAGAGCTACAGTCAAAGAGCGACCAAGCGTGAAGAAGGATCGATATCAAATGCCCAAAATAAGGTATGCTCACTTGATCTTCTTAACTACGTATTTGCTTAAGAATAATGGGGATTAGGTCCGAGATGACAGTAGAAAGTAGGAATCTTTAGGTCTTTTTTACATGCATGATAAAAACCTGAGTGCTAGTCCGTAGAGGGATTTCCCACTCACAACACCTAAGCCCCTGAATGAGATCATGAATGCGTTTATTGCAGAGTTTAAGAAACCTAAGTCGGAGTCACAATGTATTATAGAACTAAAAGAGATTAAACAAAGGGTAGAATAACCCATTTGGGAGTTCGATCAGAGATTCAAAACCCTAACAGGTTGATTAGATTTTCAGATCCCTGATAAACAAAACAAAGAATGGTTCATCGCAGCGCTGTTACCACACATCAGAGTCCCTTTGATGCAGCAGAAGATTGCATCACAGGAAGAATATTTGGAGATCGCCATGAAGCTTGAATCAACACTGATGGGATAATCTAGCTTAGGCATTAGCCACCCACAAACTTGTATTTTACATTTTGTAAATTAGTGGGGCACGATGATGGAGATTGTAGAGCTTATGATCTCATGCATGAAAGGTCGAGAGACATATACAAGATTCAAGGCGAAGTATAGCAAGAAGGAAACACTCTGCAGTACAACTCTCCAGGGAGAAGAAACTTCAATCCTCGCGGTGGATACAGAGGGAGAGGACGAGGAGGAGGTATGGGTCGAGGCCGAGGACAAATAATTTGCTATAATTGCACGCAGCGAGGACATTTAGCAAGGGATTATCATGTAGTTATTGTAACGCCTTTGAGCATGTCATAGAGGAATGCCCTGTGCTGTTGGCTAAACTTCAAGAAAGACGAGGATCTCAACAGAACTCACAAATCCAATTAATCAAAGTGGAACCTCGCGAAGTTGATCCTAGATTCGTTGTCATTACAAGAGGAGGCGTTGTTACGGGACATGATAGAGCGACCAAAGAGAAGATTGCAAAATACGCAGGAGTCATAACAGCTACAGAAAAGACCCAGATTTTCGATGCAAAGAAAGAAAGGAAAATCTTTGAGGAGGCAAGGCAAGAGTTCAAAGTAGATCAAGGGTCTTCCTAAAAAACAAAACTAGAAATAAGAGAATATGAAATGCCTCACGCATTTGATTGGTCTGCTTCGCACAGAGGGGGGAAAGAGGTAAGTAAACTTGTTAGCTTCTTATATATGTTTATAGACCTACTTAAAGAAGGGAAAGCTCTACATGAACTGCAAAATATGGTTAAATAATATGATCTAGGAAAGATAGACCCCCTACTGAATAGGGAAGTACACCAAATTGGTAAGAAGAGAAGGACAAATAAGGAATTACACTTGAATGCTTAGATAAGAGAGTACGAGATAGACTATGCGGTCCTCGACTTAGGGTCGGAGGTCAATGTCATGACAAAGCAAACTTGGGCACTGATGTGAAAACCCAAGCTAATATATTCCCCTATTAGGATTTGCATGGCTAATCAGCAAGCTTTCAGCCCATTTGGACGATTAGAGCATGTCCTAGTGGACATCGACGGGGTAAGAACCTTTGCAGATTTTGAGGTAATTGAAATTGTTGATGATAGCTGCCCTTACCCTGCATTACTAGGAATTGATTAGGCCTTCGACAATTCCACTATTGTTGATCTAAAGAAAAGACCCATGACATTTGAGAGAGATGGCCTTAGGGTCATTGCACCTTTAGATCCAGATGAGGGCCCACGATATACAAAACCTATCAGAGAAGAAGACCATGCATTTGAACTGGAAAAAATCTACAAATTAACAGCCAGATAGCAGGATTATATCAACCCTACTGTTGATGGAAACCTGAGCTGGCGAAGTGACAGGACGTGTTATTCAGAGTCAAAATGCAACTAAAGGGCTGAGTCAGAACGCTTCCAGTATATGGAAGGCCAAGGATCAGAGATCTCCTGTCATGACATGGAAACCTGACATTAAATTTTGATTTTCTGGCACAAATCCTGATGTACGCGGGTTGTAGTGGAGCAGCCAGCGTATACGCATGTTGTATAGCTTGTAGGATGTGTACAAGTGGAAAAAAAATTATTTTTGTCTTTGTATTTATCAATCAAGGAAAGTAAGTCTGCATAGGGAAATGAAGTAAGGCCCTCTCTACAAGATTGCATGGGGTGAGGCAAATCTTTCTCTAATAGATGCCCCCTAATGTGTGAGGTCAGAGGAGTATCTACAATGGCCGAAATACATTATAAGTAACCTAGAAGTGGAGTGGTAAAGAACCAGCTGGATGAATTTGATTGCTCATTACATTCTGTACTGACGTTGTATACATGGTTGCCAAAATTACACTGCAGATCCATGTGGAAATATACCAAACAAGTGTCTGTGGCCATGAATAAGAAAACACAAATGCGGTTACATGCCAATAGTTATCTTAGTCACGAACAAGGCCTAGTAGAAACAGTATCAAAACCAATTTGAAGATATCTATAAACCATGGAGTACAATCTGATCTTCCATGATTACTGAAGTCATATACGTATTGGTCCAATGAAAAGGAAGCAACAGCTTAGGAAAGTTGAGGCCACATAGTGGTGTCTTCAAGTCTTCTTCACATTCCGCCAACGGTGCAAGTCTACATCACGTGAATAAAGGAGTTGAGGTCGAACACAATGAAACATCATTTGATTACCGGTCATTGATGTATACCGTTAACAAACGCGAGATAGCCTACTGATAATGAAAGTAGGTATCAAGGCATCGAGTACATTGTTACAAGTGCGAATAGAGGAGTCGGTGTCGAACACCTAAAGAATCCATCAATCAAGGGACATTGATGTATTCCCAAGTGTCGATGGCAGAGAGCTTGCCACTAATGACTACAAGCCTCAAGGTACTCATGAGACTCTAGGTTTCGTTCCCAGATAATGGGCTGATGCCGATGGAAAGAGACCCGCTAAAAGGAGAGCATTGAGGCATCTCTCATCAATCAGCACAAGGTACAAAGCAGGAGCTTCATGATTTGGTGGGAATTAGATGAAGAACAAGGTCACAAACCAATGACCCTGTGCATCTTTCACGTGTGCCAAGTGAAAGTGGTACACAAAAAAGACCCTTTGAATAACAACCAATAATGAAAATTGTTGAAAAAGGTGAGTAAACCACCAATAAGGCTAATGGAATCCAATACACTGCATGAATCCCAATGTGTGGATAGATGTCTTGCTGTCGAACACAAGGGAAACCACCCAGTCAACAACCAATGATGAAATGTCGACTGTTGAGTTCAAGGTTACCTACCAATGATGAAAGTAGGGCTAGGGTGCATGATAAGACTAAAGTATCATGTGACTCTGAGACAAAATGAGGGTATGGCCGACATGCAAAGTCAAGAGTTCTGAGGAGTGGCTAACACAAGTTGATAGAATTCCTTTGAACAAGAGCATGAGACATATGGTAGACTCTGGCAGCATAGACCCAATGAAAAAATCATGAGATGCAGGAGGCATCAATGAAGTTATCTGTAGGGACTGGAAGAGTAACTAGTCGGTAGAGAAGACTTAGTAACGAGCTCAGCTTCCTAAGGCCATGCTAAACCCAAAATTATGATGACAAATAGACTCAATAACTGTGTGATTTGTTCAAAGGCGACACGACTGCTGCCAATATAAGATAATACGCCCTTCCCGCCCGTCTTTTTTTGTTTTTTCATAACAAATGAATGTTATGATACAGAGGAGGAAAGGAGTGTCGCAAGTAAGAAAAAATAGTTCCTGCAATGGAACGTACCTATTCTCAATGCAGGGAAGTGCATGCGAGAGATGGACACTCGGGGGATGTTCCCTCCTAGGTATAGGGTGTCAAATTGCGAAGGATAAAAACAAGGATCTGCTTGGTTGAGGATGCAAAACTGATGAGGCAAACGATTTATAATGCAAAGAGAGAACCAACTATAGGTTCAATACTGCAAGCAGGGGTATGAGATGCAATCAAACCTTAACACCAAAAAATGTCCTTTTTTATTTCTTTTAGTCTACTTGGTGTGAAGAGGGGATAAAATTGTGCCAAGTAGACATCTTTTCAAATCCAATTTACGAGTGTGAAAATGAGAAGTTCACTCGACGATCTTTTCTATTTTTGGCAACGAGTCAAAAAAGAGATTAACTAAGACTCATGATATTTCGAAACCAATTTAACGTGTGTGGAAGGGACAAATCACTCAGTGATCGTTTCCTTTTTAGACGAGTCGGAAAAGAGCTTAACTAAGACTCACGACCTTTCGAATCCAATTTAATGAGTGTGAAAGGGACAAATCACTCGACAATCTTTTCGCTTTTTGAACGAGTCAGAAAAGAGCTTAACTCAAACTCATTAGGGAGATTCTAGGCGGCAATTCACGAGGGAGGCCAAGGCTCCCATACAGACCTTCTATGGAATGTCAGTATCTTACGAAGAACCGACACAAGCTTGGGAAGACCCAAAACTCTCCAAGTCGAGGAGCACAAAGTGCTAATAGAGGCTATCGTCTCCGTGATATACGGATAATGTCTCTTCCTGGAAAATACATAGGCGGAGGCATTGGATACCCCACAAGACCATCCCAATCAAAGGGAACCTCATCAATACTTGGAGGGAGAGAACTTGAAAAGAGTAAATTTCTCTCTTGTTCAGACGGTGAAGTACTAGAAATGCTAAGGACATGGCATAGAAGGTATAGAACCAGAATCAGAAGAGTGAGATCGACCAAAACCTGCATTGGCATGATCGCTTCCTTAGACTTGTCACTCTCTAAGAGACGAGTGGATTTGATCGGTACGACCACTTCCTCAACCATTGGTTGAACATGATGCGAGACAACAAGGTTAAGAGGTGCGTCACCCCCAAGAAAAGGAGTGTTGTCGGTCGAAGATTGCATCAACACGACCATTAGTTGAACAATATGTGAGACAATAAGGTCAAGAGACACATCACCCTCGAACATAAGAGAGGTGTCATTCGAAGATTGCATCGACACTGTTGAAACATATATTAAATTTTTTATCTTCAAAACTAAGTCTTCTTTTTTCGGGTTTTGGCTTTACACGAAGCATAACCCTCACTATATTTTCAACAAGGCCAGTACCGAAATCCCGACAAGCTTTAATTTTTTAAATAATAAAAGACAAAAAAACCAAAAATGTTATAAAAGTCCCGATGCGCTTTCGGTAAAATTATTTCTTAAATCACAAAAAGTTTAAACCCTAAAGGAGTTAAGATTAACCTTTAAAAAGTTTTTTGGAATTCGGGGTTCATCGATAACATACCTCTTGTCAACATGATCCCTGAAATCCTGAAACACGAAGTCTCGACTTATAATCTGTGTTTAAACCGAATTAATCCTGTTTCAGAAGTTAGTCCTTAATCTTGATTAATTAATTCACTAATATTGAAATTAAGGCTTAAGTTAATCATTTCGCGATTTTGCAATTTTGGAAATCGGGATTCAACGATGACATACCTCTTGTCAACATGATCCCCGAAACTCTAAAATAATCAAAGTGGGTTTAATGATGATTAATTAATTTACTAAAATGAAATTAAGACCTAATTTAAACATGTCGCGATTTCACAATTTCGGAAATCAGGATTCAGTGATAACATACCTCTTGTCAACACAATCCCTGAAATCCCGAAACGTGAAATCTTGACTATTAATCTGTGTTTAGTCTAAATTAACTCTGTTTTGGAAGCATAATTAATGACAATCAAACTTTTTAGGTTAGTTCATGTTTCGGTTTCCAATCGAATGAATTTTTCCGAATTTTGAATTCAAAAGCGCCAAAAAAACGACCACTTTGATAAAAGATAACTGATGATACGTGACACTAATGCATATCTTAGTAAATATCCACTACATTCAATGTATTGAATTCTTGTTGGCTGCGTCATTACCTACATCGTTAAATGAATTAAAAGACAGTTTGAAGGTCCATGTTTCGCAAAATATTCTGTTTCATACTATCAAGCGTAAGACACATTTAGTCGAGCTCATATACTCCTTTTCTATGACAGGTTTTCCATATAACTTAAATTCATTGCACGAAAGAAGGCACCGAAGAAGAGTGAAGATACATAGGAAGGAGATATCAAAATCGCTTTCGGGATGTAGCAGAATCAGATCTTCATAAGATCGCGGCGCGCCCTCGGCTTATGGCGTACAACGACATGATCAAATGGGCCTTGGAAAAGATTGATATTCCAACAAAGAGCATTTTAAATGATCAAGGGGTCATTGTAGGCTCATTCAGGCCAGAACATATACAAGTAATGTATAAGCTCTCACTAAATCCTAAGTACACTTTTAATGCCGTGTTTTTAGCTGAATTTCAAAGGAAAGAGTGTACTGAGGTAGACCAAACTTATCCTGATTTAATTAGAGAATGGTGGAGATGTCCGTCAAATTTTAGGGCTGATACCCATGCGGTTTATGCCACGACATCTTTGAACGAATACATGGTCTATGTAGCTATTATGCTGTGTAGACTTTTTGGGAAAAATGATCCTTGCCATTTTCCTGCAGAATGGGTGCCTTTTTAGAAGAAGCTTTAGAAGGATACACTTTCAACTGGAGTAAGATTCTATCTGATAACCTAGGTCAAGAAGTTTCAAATTACAGAGTTGCAAAATCTAAAGGTCAACCAGTGGCCTTTTATATGTCAACGTACATTATGGACGAAGTTTGCTTTGTGACTCCTTTTCCCTTGATGAGTTGTAGTTGGAACATAACTTGTCCCGAACCCATTCATGAATATCACTCTGTGCTATGGGAAGAAAATGATAAAAATGCGTTTTATGAAATTTTCCATTTCATAATTATTCAAATGCATAAAATGTTTCATGGCTGTGAACCCCCTCGCATTTCTAAGTCAGTCTTAGGAAATCTCAAAGCAATAGCCGACTGTTTTGTTGATGAAAACTTCTCTTATATTAGGGTTTATGGATGCTCAATCCCCCCCTCACGCACTTCCTAAATTCCTCCCGGATAGACTAGTATTGAGGGAGGTAGCATATCAAATAGTGAAAGGCGGTATTGGAATAGAGCTAAAAGCAACTCAAAAGAAATTCTGGCCAATCTTCCCTGTGTATGTTGGGAAAGTTTCATTACTAAACCTTGGCCATTCTAAAGTGGAAGTCGAGGCATTAGAGGAGATAAAACTGGTAGATATTGAGCATAAAAATCATGACCCTTATCAATTAGTAAGCAGACATTTGATGCACTTTAATTTGAAAGCTTCTGAACATGAACAATCTTTTTATGAAGATATATTCAAGGAGGCTAAAACTTATGAAGAGGTACTGAACAGGGTATGGGTCGTATCACCCGATTTACAGACTGGTTTCATGTCTTTCGAAAGTCATAGGTGAAGTTGTTTGCCAAAGATCTTGCAGGGTGAGTCCACAACCCCTCCTCCAGAGTAGGAAGGGCCTTCTCTAGGTTTTGAAACAGATGTACAAGATAAAGAAAATACCAGTGGAAAAATGAAGAAAATTGAATTGCCTCCACAAGAAACAGAAGTTTCTCACACATAAAAATCAGAGGCAAGGAAAGGAAAAGAGTTGGAAATATTCTCAGATATCCCTTAGAACATTCCCAAGAAAGTAGGAGGAACAACATCGACAGAACTTGGAAGTCCCATTACCTCTTTGACTCCATTGCAGTCTACTTATGGAAACCCCCAAGAGGGAGCTCTATACGTTTGTGATCTTGAGCCTATTTCTAGAGATGAGATTCCTCCTTCCAATTATTTTTTCAGTAAGAAGAGAAACGCTATTCTAAAACAGGAAATGCATCCAAGAAGAGATATGATGATTAAAAGGCACAAATTCATTATAGATGGACAAAAACTTAAAAAAGGAGAATTCGCTATAGAGATAGCAGGCACAATGGGAGCCTTAGCGTCGACGAATTTATACTCTGTGGGTAGTTTGACAACCATGTTGGAGCAGAAAGAACAGATGATAGCTCAGCTACAGGATCAATTAAAGGAGACTGAAAGAAATATCAGTTGGGGGATAAAAAAGGGTCTAGAACGAGCTAGATTTAATGACATTCAAGAGAATCAAAAACTAAAAGCAAGCTTAGAGGAAGCAAATCAGAAAATACAGGTCACTTAGGCACAGGTCCTAAAGCAAGAAGAAACAAATAAACAATTACAAGATAAGATTAGTTCCATTTCAAATCAAGTGGTAGAGCTTGAAATTTTCCAGGCCCAGGTATTGGGAATACATTTGAAGATAGAAGAGGAACAACATGGAGTGTTTTTAAATCTGGAAGTTGTCTAGAATTACTTTCAGAAAACAAATAAATCCTTGGAGAATATTCTTTAGAAAGAAAGAGAAGTGAAAGCAGCCAGAACGACTTTCCAAAAAGTAGTGGCCCTTTCAACAAAGGAGGAGGTCAGAAGATTCAAAAACTATCTGTTTCAGAGCAGGTTAAAGGAGATGTAATACTCAAGGTGTGGGAGGCAGACCTTGCAGAAAATAAAAGAATAACCAGAGAGGTCAATGATGATTTTCAAGGAATTTTTTATCTTTTAGAAAAAGCTTCGTTTAACATTGGAAAAAACAATTGTTCAAGGTTATTAGGAGAAATTAACATTGTCAAGCATCAGCTAAGATTCAAGGAAGATCTGGAGGAAATGCAGGTGGAGATCCCAAAAATAAAGGTAATCAATGTCACCGAAATCGACAAATGGATAGTGATGTTGAACTTAAAGTTGCAAACTATTAAGTTCACAAGGAAGATAATTGAAGATCGTCTGCCCAAACTACAGAAAAAGTTCTTCATGTTTGAGGCAAAAGATATACCAGACGCTCCCAGAGTTTTGGTGAAGTTTTTGGGAAAATGTATTCACTGTCTTAAGACAAAAGAAGGAATTTCATAAACACGGACATGAAAATACTGTTTTGTATATTTTCATTATTGAAATAACAAAGTAGTTAAAATAGAAATGTAAACGGTTCGACATTGTTCATTCATGTAACCGTAGTCTTAGGAAGTTAGTTAATCACCAAAGGGAAAATATTTGGTGATCATGTATAAATATATTTTCACAAGACTGAGAAAGGGCTTGTGTTTTTGGAGAGAGGCGATTGTATTAAAAAAGTTTTCCAATCCACTGTGATATAAATAATACAGACGAGATTTTGAATTCTGTCAACTTGAAGCTATGTGTTCTTTTACCCTGTTTCCAATAGTTTTCAATATTTTTCTTCTTTCGTCGTTCTAATGAATGATCAACTATAAGTTTATTTCACACATCTATTGTAGTCTGAATTGATTTGGTTATTGAATTATTTACAGTTTTTCCTCTGTGATTGCTATCAACAATTTCAAGACCTGTAAGTCATTTGAATGATTATATTTTACACTTCATTAGAAGTCTCATTTTCCTCTTTGTCTCTTGTTACAATATGAGATTCTTTCGTGATTAAAGCCTCATATTTTCTCAGCAGTACTACTTTGTTATTTTACTATTCTTAAAATTGTTTCAATTATAGGAAATGACCTCAACTGCTATTATGCTATTATTTTGAGCTCCAAAACTCTTTTTCTCTTTTCATCCCTTAAAAACTAAAGCAACAAATCTTCAAACTTTTCATATTTAAATAAAACTTTATTTCCATGACTGTCCCAAATAATAGACAACACAACATAGAACCTAGCCTCCAAGATCAAACTAGCATTGCTTTGAACCTGTTTAATACTATTATGCAAACAACAACTAACCGGGTTGAATTAGAACGTTCATGGGAAACTATTGAGAGAGATATCAGCATCCAAGAACAATGGGAAGCTAGATAGAGGCAGTTGAGAAACCAACTCTGATTTACCCTTCATTTTGATTCTTACCTTTTAATTACCTTTACCTTTACGGATGCCTTGATGGTATACTTTAGAGCCTTAAAGTATAAACTCAGGAACAACATCTTTTAAGAGAAGGGACCACCTCTATTACCTAACTGAATTTAGAGCCCTTAGAAAGAAAAACTCAGAATTTGTTCTAGAGTTCATGCAAAGGTTTAACAAGTTGTATAATAAAATCCCGATTGAAGTCAAACCTTCTCAACCAGCAGCAAAGGTGACTTTTGTTGGAGCCTTTGATCCCGATTTCACCCTATTATTGAGAGAAAGCAGGTCAACAGATCTCACGAAAATGCAAGCTGATGCTCTTGAGACTGAATCGAACATGATGGCATCAGGGAAATTAAAAGCAAAAACAGAAACCGTGAACACAAAGAATAGAAAATTCAAAGAAAAAGGTGGACCCTCAGGATCGGGTAAATTCTTGGGAGATAAAATAGACAAGATGACTAGGGTAATTAGAGAACTTTCAAATAAGATCTCAAAAATGGAACTACCACAAGATCGGGTAAATCCTTGGGAGATAAAATAGACAAGATGACTAGGGTAATTAGAGAACTTTCAAATAAGATCTCAAAAATGGAACTAGAGAAATCGAAAAGGGATAATTTTCCCAGGAAGGATTTTAGAAGGAATCCTGATCCTCAGGCCCCACAGAAAACAATTAAAAATGAAGATCAAAAGATCCCAACCCCCTTCAAAAGTGAAAACTACATTGGAGAGGAAGATCTAGAAGATTTTGAAGAGTTTGATGAGGATATTAATAATCTTAGCGACAATAATAAATCACCTTATTTATCGAGACAAGATTACGAAAAATCCTTAAATAAGGAAATTAGATCGGAAGACAATGTTAGCAACGATACGTCTGAAGATTTGGCCTATCAGGGTATCACGGATGATATTATAGCCGAACTACATGAGAAATATAATTTAAGACCTAGGAACAAGAGTCTTCTAACCATCCCAGCAAAAAAGATCTTGCATAGGGGAGAAACTAATGAAGCAGCTCCAAAGGTTGCTGAGAAAAAAACTACAAAAACCCAAACCACTGACACATAGCCTGTCAATTCAAAGTCAGTAGGAACACCCGTTGAGAAAACATAGGTTCCTGTGATTGAAATCAAGTCTGCAGCACAAAGAAAAGCTGAAAAGAAAGGAATGGAGGCCCCAAACATAGAGAGCAACAAGGCCCTGGGAAATTTTAATCTGGAAAACGAAATAAATAAAATCAAAATCCCTATCCCACTTGTTGAACTAGCTAAAAATCCCATATACAGAAAACAAATCGCGAAGATGATTAACTTTTCAGAAGATGAAAGCCAAGCCAATGTCATCAACTTAGAAGATGACAAGCCAAACATAGTTTTTGGCCCGCATTTTGAAGGTGAGAGACACATTGTTGCCCCCTTTGTATATCACGTTGACCCTATTCGACCACCTACTTCATAACTGTATGCTAGATTCTGGAGCATCCCACAATGTGATGCCAAAAGCTATTATGGAGAAGTTAGGTCTCGAAATCACCAGGCCATATAGAGACTTATATTCATTTGATTCAAGAAAGGTCAAATTCATAGGCATGATTAAAGACCTGGTGGTCAATTTGGCGCAAATACCCGCAAAAAGCATTCTTATGGACGTAGTGGTCACCGACATCCCTCCGAAGTATGGTATGTTGTTATCTAGATCATGGGGTGCCAAGCTTGGAGGATCTCTCTAGCTTGACATGACATACACTACGATTCCTGTTTTTGGAGGACAATACACGTGTCTTTACAGAAAGACTAGGTTGGCATTCACAGTAGGTGATCCACATAACCCAAATAACCACCCTATATATATTGTCGATCAAGATTTAGAAAATAGTATCTTATCTATTGATGACAATTTTGAGGTAGGTATAAATGAAAGTTGTATAGAAGAAAACATAGAAAAATTAAAAATTAAAAAAAATGTATATAGTATTGGTATATGGAAAATGTTTTGTGACGGTGCTTCATCCTACTTAAGAGCTGGATCCGGGGCAATCCTTGTGGCTCCTGATGATCAATTTGTAATCCGCTTTTCCTATAGGCTACAGTGGAAAGTGGATTGCACAAATAACGTATGCGAGTATGAAGCCTTAGTTTTAGGATTAGAAGCCGCTAGGAGAATGAAAATAAAAAACCTTGAAGTCTTTGGTGACATTGAGTTAATCATAAAACAGGTAAACCGACAGTACCAGGCCAAACATCCTTGGTTGAGGTCCTACAGGAATTGTGTATGGGATCTGATCGAGAATTTCTTCTCCTTTGTGAATGTTCATTTCGTTCCAAGAACCAAAAACCAACAGGCTGATGCGTTAGCCAAAGCAGCCTCAACTTTCACAGTCCCACCGCGTTTAAATTAAAGTATGACATACAAATGAGGCATAGACCTTCTATACCGAATAACATACAACATTGGAAAGTCTTTGAGGATGATGAACAACTTCGTAAATTTTTAGAATCAATAGATGATTTTGTCGAAACGCATACTGATCAAGAAAATCAAAATGATCCTATTTGGATCATGCAGGAAGAGGAGGATCCTCAAGAGTTCCACGATAAAATTGCAAATCACCGAATGCTCATTCCTAAAAATAACCAGATCCCCAAGGGCCCGATTCCCTTGGAAATATTATTCAATCAAGATGATATCCCTTCAAAGTCCACTCTACAACCTCAGCCTGAAGAGGTTGAGGATTGTGACATAGGTACTAAAGGAAACCCTCGGATGGTGAAACTATCCAAATATCTATCTACAGAAACCAAAAATAAATATGCGGAGTTTCTTAGAAAGTACAAAGACGTTTTCACTTGGTCATATGAAGAGATGAGAACCTACGACACCTCTGTGATCGAACATAAGATACCCCTGAAGCCTGGTGTCAAACCCTTTAGACAAAAACTCAGACGAATCAATCCTATTTTATTTCCCGTGATCGAGAGGGAAGTCAAGAAACTCCTGGATGCAAAAATAATTGTACCTTTGAGATACTCTGATTGGGTAGAAAACCTGGTCCCAGTTAGGAAGAAAAATGGGGAAATTAGACTGTGTGTTGTTTTCAAAAATCTAAATAAGTCATCTCTCAAAGATAATTACCCCTTACCTAAAATGGATCATGTTCTAGAAAAAGTAGTTGGGGCAAATAGGATGTCAATGATCGACGAATTTTTTGGGTACAATCAAATCGCTGTCTGTGAACACGATAAAAAAAAGACAGCCTTTACCACCCCTTGGGGTACATTTCTGTATGATAATATGCCTTTTGGTTTGATGAATGCAGGTGCTACTTTCCAACGGGCTATGGATATCGCTTTCATTGGCGAAATAGACAAATTTGTGGTTATCTATCTTGATGATCTAACCGTTTTTTCTAAATCTGATGAAGATCATCTGATACATCTCAAGCAAACGTTTGAAAAATGTCGCAAATTTGGTTTGTCTTTAAACCCCAAAAAGTCTCACTTTGTTATGCAAGAAGGTAAACTTTTGGGCCATATTGTGTCTAGAGATGGAATTAGAATTGACCCTAAAAGCGTTGAAGCTATAGACACAATAAATATTCCTAAGAATGTAAAAGAGATTCATTCATTCTTAGGAAAAATAAAATTTTTGAGGAGATTTATTCCAAACTTTGTTGAAATCGTGAAATTGATCACATATATGCTGAAGAAAAACAACGAAGCGAAATGGACCGCGGAAGCTAAATCATCATTCGCACGCATGAAAAAGGTTATAAGTGAGGCACCCGTACTAGCAAGCCCTGATTATCTAAAGGATTTTCTTATTTTCTCATTCACCTCCAAACACACACTCGCCGCGGTTCTCCTTCAAAAAAATGAAGAAGGTTTCGAGCAACCGATAGCCTTTTTTAGCAAAAGTCTTAGAGACACCGAACTTAGATATAATATAATGGAAAAAACAAGCATATGCTATGGTGAAGGCATTAAAGGCTTTCAGAACCTATGTGTTGCATTCTAAGGTGATTGCGTACTTACCCACTAGCTTTGTAAAATATATTTTGGTTCAGTCAGATAGTGATGGCAAAAGAGGACGGTGGCTTGCCAAAATTCAAGAATTCGATTTGGAGATTAAACCAACGAAACTAGTGAAGGGGCAAGGTTTAGCTAAACTCTTAGCTTAATCAAATTTCAGATCTCTCGGGATAAATGGCTTACAGAGAAGTGAAGAGTGTGTGGACATTAACAAACTCGATGAACAAATAGCTAAAATCAGAATCCCATAGAAGTCTGCTTTATTAGATTGGTACAAAGACATAGTGTCCTACCTGTTGACCTTGAAGTGCCCAAGTGACTTGAACTCAGCTAAAGCCAGAACACTAAAGCTACATGTGGTCAAATACTATATATCCAAAAGACAATTGTATTGGAAGGACCCTCTTGGCTTCCTGTTGGTTTGTTTGGTCGAATCAGAAACAGAAAAGGTCATAAGCCAATTTTATGAAGGAGTATGTGGAGGACACCACGCCTGGAGGGCAATGGCTTATAAGATCCTGAGGGCAGGGTATTATTGGCCCAAACTTTTCTCGGACGTCAATGCCAAGGTCTGAGCTTGCAACCCTTGCCAATTTTTTGCAGGTAAGCATAATCTCCCAGCGATGCCGTTGGTTCCAGTCAAAATGGAAGCTCCTTTTCAGCAATGGGGATTAGATTTCATAGGCAAAATTAATCCTCATTCTAGTGCTCAGCATAGATGGATCCTGACTACAACAGATTACTTCACCAAATGGGTGGAGGCTATCCCAAGCAGAAAGGCTACAGATTCGGTGGTAATAGATTTTTTATAAGCGAATATTTTGTCTAGATTTGGCTGCTCCCGAAAGATAGTCACAGATAACACTCAGGCCTTTAAATCTATGGCTATGGTCAGTTTCTGCCAAAACTACAATATTGTGCTTGGTCATTCCACTGCGTATTACCCCTAGGGAAATGGGCTGGCCAAATCTTCAAACAAAAGCTTAATCAATATAATTAAGAAAGTGTTGAGCGAAAACAAGAAATCCTGGAATGTGCATTTGAAATACGCTCTGTGGGCAAATCAGATAGGCACGAAAAAGTCTATCGACACTTCTCCTTTCCAAATGGTATACGGGACCGATGTAGTGTTATCTATAAACCTAGCACTTCCTATAATGAAACTTTGGCAAGATGAGAAGGAAGAACCAAATCATGTCACAAGAAGGATAAATCAGCTGATTGAAGTCCAACAGCACAGGGCCGAAGTGGACGAAATGTTGCAGAAATACCAAGATGCTATGAAAGCACTATTCGATCGTAAGGCCAAAGACAGAGATTTTCTCCCGGGAGATTTGGTTTTAAAATGGGATGCATGGAAAGAAGATTCAGCGAAACATGGTAAATTCGACCACATCTGGTACGGACCGTTCAAGGTTGCATCTCCTGAAGGAAAAAATTCATTTCTGTTAGAAAATTTGGACGGTAAAATCCTAAACGCCCCTATTAACGGGCGTTATTTAAAACACTATATGGAATAGTTGATTTCCAGAATTCCCACAGTATATACGAGTTTGTTTATTCTTTTTTCATAATTTTCTTTGGTAAGTCTACTTTCATTCTGTAAAAAAATAATAATAATAAACATGTCGCGAAATTAAGTCCTAATTTAAACATGTCGCAATTTCTTAATTTTGGAAATCGGGATTCAGTGATAACATACCTCTCGTCAACACAATCCCCGAAATTCTGAAACACGAAATCTCAACTCTTAATTTGTGTTTAGTCTAAATTAACTCTGTTTTGGAAGCATAATTAATGACAATCAAACTTTTTAGGTTAGTTCATGTTCCAGTTTCCGATCGAATGAATTTTTCTGAATTTTGAATTCAAAAGTGCCAAAAAAGCAACCACTTTAATAAAGGATAACTGATGATATGTGACACTAATGCGCATCTTAGTAAATATCCACTGCATTCAATGTATTGAATTCTTGTCACTGCACCAGTACCTGCATCGTTAAATGAATTAAAAGAGAGTTTGAAGGTTTGTGTTTCGCAAAATATTTTGTTTCATACTATCAAGCGTAAGACAGATTCAGTCGAGCTCATACACTCCTTTTCTGTGATAGGTTTTCCATCTAACTTAAATTCATGGCACCAAAGAAGGAACCGAAGAAGAGTGAAGATACATAGGAAGGAGATATCATATCCGACACTACGCCACACGCTATTAACTCAATTAAATCTTGGACACAAATATCTGAATTCCTGGAATACGAAATCAAGAATTCTCCTCCTGATTCCGAGAATCACTTCCGAGATGTAGCAAAATCAGAGCTTCAGAAGTTCGCAGTGCACCCTCGGCTTATGGTGTACAACGACATGATCAAATAGGCCTTGGAAAAGATTGATATTCCAACGGGGAGCATTTTAAATGATCAAGGGGTCGTTGTAGGCTCATTCAGGCCAGAACATATACAAGTAATGTATAAGCTCTCACCAAATCCTAAGTACACTTTTAATGCCACATTTTTAGCTAAATTTCAAAGGAAAGAGTGTACTGAGGCAGATCGGACTTATCCTGATTTAATTAGAGAATGGTGGAGATGTCCGTCAAAGTTTAGGGCCGATACCCATGGGGTTTATGCCATGTCATCTTTGAACGAATACATGGTCTATGTAGCTATTATGCTGTGTAGACTTTTTGGGAAAAAGGATCCCTGCCATTTTCCTGCAGAATGGGTGCCTTTTTAGAAGAAGCTTCAGAAGGATACACTTTCAACTGGAGTAAGATTCTGTCTAATAACCTAGCTCAAGAAGTTTCAAATTACAGAGTTGCAAAATCTAAAGGTCAACCAGTGGCCTTTTATATGTCAGCGTACATTATGGACATAGTTTGCTTTGTGGCTCCTTTTCCCTTGATGAATTGGAGTTGGAACATAACTTGTCTCGAACCCATTCACGAATATCACTCTCTGCTATGGGAAGAAAATGCTAAAAATGTGTTTTTATGAAATTTTCCATATAATAATATACCAATGCATAAAATGTTTCATGGCTGTGAACCCCCTCGCATTTATGAGTTAGTCTTAGGAAATATCAAAGAAATAGCCGACTAGTTTGTTGATGAAATCTTCTCTTATATTAGGGTTTATGGATGCTCAATCCCCCCTCATGCACTTCCTAAATTTCTCTTGGACAAACTAGTATTGAGGGAGGTAGCATATCAAATAGTGAAAGGTGGTATTGGAATAGAGCTAAAAGCAGCTCAAAAGAAATCCTAGCCAATCTTCCCTGTGTATGTAGGGAAATTTTCATTACTAAACCTTGGCCATTCTAAAGTGGAAGCCGAGGCATTAGAGGAGATAAAGCTGGTAGATATTGAGCATAGAAAGCATGACCCTTATCAATTAGTAAGTAGACATTTGATGCACTGTAATTTGAAAGCTTATGAACATGAACAATCTTTTTATGATGGTATATTCAAGGAGGCTAAAACTTATGAAGAGGTACTGAACAGGGTATGAGTCGTATCACCCGATTTACAGACTGGTTTCATGTCTTTCCAAAGTCATAGGCGAATCTATTTGCCAAAGATCTTGCAGGGTGAGTCCACGACCCCTTCTCCAGAGCAAGAAGGGCCTCCTCCAGGTTTTGAAAGAGATGTACAGGATAAAGAAAATACAAGTGAAAAAATGAAGAAAATTGAATTGCCTCCACAAGAAACAAAAGTTCCTCACATAGAAAAATCAGAGGTAGGGAAAGGAAAAGAGTTGGAAATATCCTCAGAAATCCCTGAGAACATTCCCAAAAAAGTAGGAGGAACAACATCGACGGAACTTGGAAGTTCCATTACCTCTTTGACTCCATTGCAGTCTACTTATGGAAACCCCCAAGAGGGAGCTCTATACGTAAGTGATCTTGAGCCTATTTCTAGAGATGAGATTCCTCCTTCCAATTATTTTTTCACTAAGAAGAGAAAGGCTATCCTAAAACAGGAAATGCATCCAAGTGGAGATATGATGATTAAAAAGAACAAAATCATTATAGATGGAAAAAAACTTAAAAAAGGAGAATTCGCTACAGAGATAGGAGGCACAATGGGAGCTTAAGCATCGACGAATTTATACTCTGTGGGTAGTTTGACAGCCGTGTTGGAGCAGAAGGAACAAATGATAGCTCAGCTACAGGATCAATTAAAGGGGACTGAAAGAAATATCAGTTGGGGGATAAAAAAGGGTCTAGAACAAGCTAGATTGAATAACATTCAAGAGATTCAAAAACTAAAAGCAAGCTTAGAGGAAGCAAATCAGAAAATACAGGTCACTGAGGCACAGGTCCTAAAGAAAGAAGAAACAAATAAACAATTACAAGATAAGATTAGTTCCATTTCAAATCAAGTGGAACTAATAGTTTTCAATATTTTTCTTCTTTCGTCTTTCTAATGAATGATCAACTATAAGTTTATTTCACACATCTATTATAGTTTCAATTGATTTGGTTATTGAATTATTTACAGTTTTTCCTCTGTGATTGCTATCAGCAATTTCAAGACATGTAAGTCATTTGAATGATTATATTTTACACTTCATTAGAAATCACATTTTTCTCTTTGTCTCCTTTTACAATATGAGATTCTTTTGTGATTAAAGCCTCATATTTTCTCAGCAGTACTACTTTGTTATTTTACTATTCTTAAAATTGTTTCAAGTACAAGAAAGGTCCTCAACTGTTATTATGCTATTATTTTGAGTTCCAAAACTCTTTTTCTCTTTTCATCCCTTAAAAACTAAAGCAACAAATCTTCAAACTTTTCAAATTTAAATAAAACTTTATTTCCATGCCTGTCCCAAATAATAGACAACCCAACATAGATCTTGGCCTCCAAGATCAAACTAGCATTGCTTTGAGCCTGTTTAATACTATTTTGCAAACAACAACTAACTGGGTTGAATTATAATGTTCATGGGCAGCTATTGACAGAGATATTAGTGTCCAAGAACAATGGGAAGCTAGACAGAGGTAGTTGAGAAACCAACTCTAATTTACCCTTCATTTTGATTCTTAGCTTTTAATTACCTTTACCTTTACAGATGCCTTGATGGTATACTTTAGAGCCTTAAAGTATAAACTCAGAAACAACATTGTTTTTGAGAGAAGGGACCACCTCTATTACCTAACTGAATTTGGAGACCTTAGAAAGAAAAACTCAAATTCTGTTCTAGAGTTCATGCAAAGGTTTAACAAGTTGTATAATAAAATCCCGGTTGAAGTCAAACCTTCTCAACCCACAGCAAAGGTGACTTTTGCTGGTGCCTTTGATCCTGATTTCACCCTATTATTAAGATAAAGGAGGTCAACAGATCTCACGAAAATGCAAGATGATGCTCTTGATATTGAATCGAACATGATGGCATCAGGGAAATTAAAAGAAAAAATAGAAATTGGGAACAAAGAGAATAGGAAATTCAAAGAACAAGGTGGACCCTCAGGATTGGGTAAATCCTCGGGAGATAAAATAGACGAGATGACTAGGGTAATTAGAGAACTTTCAAATAAGATCTCAAAAATGGAATTAGAGAAATCGAAAAGGGATAATTTTCCCAGGAAGGATTTTAGAAGGAATCCTGATCCTCAGGCCCCATAGAAAACAATTAAAAATGAAGATCAAAAGATCCCAACCCCCTTCAAAAGTGAAAACTTCATTGGAGAGGAAGATCTAGAAGATTTTGAAGAGTTTGATGAGGATATTAATAATCTTGGCAATGATAATAAATCACCTTATTTATCGAGACAAGATTACGAAAAATCCTTAAATAAGGAAATTAGATCAAAACACAATGTTAGCAATGATACGTCTGAAGATTTGGCCTATCAAGGCATCACGGATGATATTATAGCCGAACTACATGAGAAATATAATTTAAGACCTAGGAACAAGAGTCTTCCAACCGTCCCAACAAAAAATATCTTGCCTAGGGGTGAAACTGTTGAAGCAGCTCCAAAGGTTACTGAGAAAAAAACTGCAAAAGCCCAAACCGTTGACACACAGCCTGTCAAGTCAAAGTCAGTAGGAACACCCATTGAGAAAACATAAGTTCTTGTGATTGAAATCAAGTCCGCACCACAAAAAAAAGATGGAAAGAAAGGAATGGAGGCCCCAAACATAGAGAATGACAAGGCCCTGGGAAATTTTAATTTGGAAAATGAAATAAATAAAATCAAAATTCCTATCCCACTTGTTGAACTAGCTAAAAATCCCATATACAGAAAACAAATCGCTAAGATGATTAGCTTTTCAGAAGACGAAAGCCAAGCCGATGTCATCAACTTAGAAGATCACAAGCCAAACATAGTTTTTGGCCCGCATTTCAAAGTTGCGAGAGACATTGTTGCCCCTTCTATATCACGTCTATATCACGTTGACCCTTTTCGACCACCTACTTCATAAATGTATGCTAGATTCTGGAGCATCCCACAATGTGATGCAAAAAGCTATTATGGAGAAGTTAGGTCTCGAAATCACCAGGCCATATGGAGACTTATATTCATTTGATTTAAGAAAGGTCAAATGCATAGGTATGATTAAAGACCTGGTGGTCAATCTAGTGCAAATACCCGCAAAAAGCATTCTTATGGACGTAGTGGTCACCGACATCCCTCCAAAGTATGGTATGCTGTTATCTAGATCATGGGGTGCCAAGCTTGGAGGATCTCTCCAGCTTGACATGACATATGCTACGATTCCAATATATAAATTATTAAGTACTTAGATTGTTAAGTACTTATATTGTTGTGCGCTATGGAATAATGATGATGTATAAATGAATAAGTAATTAGATTTAGTTACGCTATGGACTAAATGTTGATGTATACCTGATTAAGTAATTAGATTTCTTTGCGCTACGGAATATCTAATGTATTTGTATGAATGTTTTAAAAATTAGATTACTCGCGCACCTTGTATATAATGTTGATGTATGATTGATAAAGTTAATGATTACTCTTGTGACATGAACAACCGATAGTTAATATTGATTGATTGATCTATTGGATTTCGACTTGATTGTTTTACAGGGATATAGACACCTCATTGTTCCTTAGAATAGTCACCAACCCTAAGACCTTAAGAGGTAAAAATCAATCAGATGAATCCTAGGCTTGAGAGTTTCTTATTTGTCTTGGAGGTCCTAACCGTGCAGGATAGGTTAGACGAGTAGTTCTTTATTATTCAGCGATATGTTTGATCATTAATTATATTGCTTCAGTTGATCTTGTTGTGTTGAGTTCCGTCACTATCATGTATGATTATGTGTTGATCAGGTGTCATTATCGTTTATGTTTATGTGTTGATTGATTTGTTATTATGTGTTGATTATGTGTCGTTTATAATTGTGTTAATGCATGGCATATGTTTCATTTCAGTTATGATGATGTATGTTGTTATTATAATGTAATGAGTTTAATATCCTAATGCAAAACAAAAAAAAATTACCATGTACTTCGTTGGGTGGTCGTAACGGTGGGGCTGTTACATATGGTATTGGAGCGGGTTCAACCCTACAACTGTGGATCGTCACTCCTTCCACTATATTAAACCCTTGATTAATAACTTAGCGCTAATTAAAATTTTAACCTGTCCATGTGGTAAACATGGTTAGAGGACGTCATGGAGGTAGGTGATGTGGTACTAAGGGCAGAGGTGCAATGCCTCCAGTTGCATCCATGCCAGAGGGGTCTAACCCCTAAGGAGAAGACCACATCTTGGGACATGAGCCGATTGCTTGGGGGATGTGGTTGGTTGGATGAGGTCCTTTCAGAGGATGTCATAGGCCCTGATTAACTGACTAAATAGAGATGAGGCATGGGCACTTGTACCCAATAGGGGTTCACAAAACACTCCAACCAGTAGTGGTGGCATTCATAAAGAACTTGAGAAGTTAAAGTTTCCCGAGTTCAGGAGTGCCACAATCAACTCATCCACCGAGTCTTGGTTGGAGAACATGGCGATGTTCTTCACACTTCGTGATTTCACATCCAACATGAAAGTTTGCATGGCATTATTTTAGCTGAAGGGAAGCACTCTTCTGTGGTGAAAGACACTCCTACCTCAACTAAACATGTTTGTCAAAGATGTGTCATGAGAACTATTCGAGGAATGGTTCCCGGAGAAGTAATTATCAGAGGAATTCATTGAGCGCCAACTTAATGAGTTCAACTCCTTATGACAGGGTGGTTGTATGATGTCAAAGTATGAGGTCAGATTTCTGGAGCTACTTCACTATGTCCCGCATCTGAACGTTGTTCGGCCTCAACTCCAACCTCCATGTGAAGGTGAGGATCCTATGCCTCAAACATTGTACGATGCAGTCCAGAAGGCCCTCATAGCAGAGGAAGAGTTGACCAGTGGGGTTCAGGGAAGGACTCTTGAAAGACTGACTAGACTGATGACATGGGAAGCGTAGAAGCATTAGCTTAGGCCTGTTCAGCAGAACAGACCAAGATCTCAGGCTGGAAGGCCAACAACTTCTACTTTGGGGACTAGGAGCACTATACTGAAGACCAGGTGTTGGATGTGTGGAGAGACACATTACCAGTGAGACTGTCCTGTTGAGAAGGCCAGAGAGGTCACATCAATGGGCACACTACAGTTGTAGATTTGGGCAAGGCCCACAAGATTCATGTTGCACTGAATAACCTTCAGGCCAAGCACAATTCCATTGTGCTCGAGACATCATGTACCATTGTCGACCAAAATTTTAGTATGTTGATATATCCCGGTGCTACCGAGAGATGTATTTCTAGTGCAGTGTTGAAAGGATCTAAGGTAAAGGAGGTCGAACAAAACGAGTTTAGATACGTAGAAATGGATTTGTGTTCCAAATAGAAGGTTGGAGAAAGGGTTACAAACAATCACATTAACTTGGGAGATTTGTAGCGAAGTTCAACCTATTATATCGATATTAGGATCATATGACATTGTGATCATTATGGACTGGTTGGAATCACATGATGCGATACTCGACTGTAAGATGAGACGGTTGAGTTGACGATTGATGAGGGACATAGAAGAATGATTGTAGGAAGAACCTAGGGAGTGTCCTTAAGGTTCATTTCATTCCTACAACTAGAGAAGTGCATGCACAAATGATGCAAGTTATATTCAATCTTAGTGTTGAACAATAAGGGAATGTCAGAAGGATTAGAAAACCTTTCTGTAGTATGAGAGTTTGCGGACATGTTCCCAAAAGAGTTACTAGGTTTTCCACCCGAAAGTAAGATGGAGTTTACCATTGACTTGAAGCCTGAAATTGAATCGATAGCAAGGACGCCTTATCAGATGTCAACACCTGAGTTAGAGGAGTTGAAAATGCAACTGAGGGAGTTGTTGGACCTAGGACTTATTCGTCCCTATGTGTCACTTTGGGGTGCACCTGCTATTTTTCATAAGAAGGAGGATGGGTGGTGGAGACTATGTATTGAATACCATCAATTGAACAAGGCAACGATCAAGAACCAGTATTTGTTTCCAAGAATAGAAGATTTGTTTGATCGAATGAAGGGCGCAACAGTGTTTTCAAGGGTTGACTTGAGATCATGATTATATAGTTACAAATTAAGAGGAAGATATTCCTAAGACTGCATTCAAGACGAGGTTTGGACACTACGAGTTTATCGTTTTCCATTGGGATGAACAAACGCCCCAGGTGTCTTCAAGAGTTTGATGAATGGGGTGTCCCACGAATACTTGAAAAAGTTTATTCAAGTATTCATTGATGACACATTGATATATTCTCGGACGACGGAGAAACATGACAAACTTTTGCGCTTAGTATTACAGCTTTTACGGGTCCAACACAAATTCCGAGAAACTGTCAAAATGATATCGAGGATTCATTGCTTAGGGCATGTTATATCCAGTGAAAGAATCGTTGTGGACACGACAAAGGTAGAGGCTATTAGGGAATGGTCTGCACCGAAAAACGTACCAGGAGTATGTAGCTTTGGGTTTAGCAGGATATTACTGACGGTTCGTCAAAGGTTTTTTGAAGATAGTAAATCCGATCAAAGAATTTCAAAATAAAAACAAGAAGTTTGTATGGCCCAAGAAGTGCATGGAATCATTTCAAGGGCTCAAGGGGTTGTTAACAAAAATTTCGATACTGAAAGTCCCTGACATGGACAGAAAATTCTTGGCATGTGCAGACGCTTCCAAGGAAGGTTTAGTCGAGGTAATAATGCAAGAAGGTCGAGTGATCACCTACATCTCAAAGAAATTAAGAAAGCATGAGGAGAAATATGCAACACATGATTTGGAGTTATTGGCCATTATGTATTCCTGGAGAGTGTGGAGACACTATCTTTTGGGATGGAAATTCGAACAAAAAACGATCATTGTGGAATTCAACACTTTTCACGTAGAATGACTTGAACGCGCAGTAAGGGCATTGGTCATAATTACTTAGAAAATAAAATTTGAGACTAAGTACATTGAATAAATGGAGAAAAAAGTGGAAGATGCATTAAGTCGGAGACGATGCATATTTTCGGTGATACCTCTTTAGATGAATCTTCGAGAAAAGATTCCTATACAGTTTGACTATGAATGGTATGAAGAGGTTAAGGAAAATATCGGACAAGACACCATGATGGTACTAAGGTTTGAAGGTTATGCAGCGGAAAACGACGAATTGATGAGGTATAATAACCATATTTACATACCACCTAACGACGATTGAGAATTTTGAACTCAAGTGAAGCTCATAGAGCAGAATACATGGCTCATCTAAGAGTCACGAAGATGAGGGCAGACCTTAAGCCCTTATTTTTCTGGAAAGGAATGAAGGAGGATATAATTAACTACGTGGCAAGATTCCTAGAATGTCAGCAAGTAAAGGCTGAGCATAGGAATCTAGCCAGATTACTACAACCACACGTTGTTCCGAAATCGAAATGGGAGGTCATTTCAATGTACTTTATAGTTAGATTTCCACTAACGGCAAGGAGACATGACTTGATTTTCATGGTAGTAGACACTCAGACGAAGAGTGAACATTTTATTTCTGTTCGTACAACTTATAAAGCGCCAGAACTAGCTAGAGCTTTTATCAACAAAATTATGAGATTTCTTGGCATGCCAAAAGAATCATATTTGATAAAGGATCAGTGTTTTCAGGACGTTTCTGGACCAGTTTCCAAGAGTCCTTGGGAACACAAATTAACTTTACTACAACATACCACCCTGAAACTGATGGGAAGATAGAAGGAACGAACCAAATTTTGAAAGATATATTGCGTATGTATGTGATAGACCAACATGAGCGTTGGGAAGAGTTCTTGCCACTGGTAGAGTTTGTGTACAACAAAAACTATCAAAGTTCCATTAGGATGGCATGATTTAAGTTTCTTTACGAATGACCATGTCATACGCCTTTGAGTTGGGATCGACTTGAGGTTAGGATCCTGGTAGGAACAGAAGCGATCCAAGAAGTGGAAGAACAAGTGCAATCGATAAGAAAAATGATTAATGAAGCGCAATCTCGGTAGAAGAGTTACGTTGATGCACATCGCATTGACCACACTTATGAAGTTGGCGACCGAGTTTTCTTGTGGGTGAAACTGAAGAAGAGTTCAATTAAGTTCAAAAAGGGTGCTAAAATCTCTACTAGGTTTGTAGAGATTTCAAACACTCACGACAGAACCAATCCTCATTCTGGACCATCGCATTCGACAACTATGATGTCGAACAGTAGATCAGGTCAAGTTCTAGTGGGACAATTATAGTCCACACTAGGCTACCTGGGAGGATGCACATGATATGCACCAACAGTTTCCATATTTGTTTGATAGCTTAGACATATAGATATTGTTAGATGATTTATTTACTACATTTTATATACTATACAACTTCGGGATGAAGTTTAAAACAAGAGGGGGTGTATGTAACATCCCGCTCTTATGAGCACCTGTTATTGACTTATTCTTTGAGGACACTTGCGTGCAAGTGATTCCGTTCTAGTATAAGGTTATCTGTTTCACTTATGGATTATTATGAGGATGTTGATGGATCATGGTTTATGTTGTTTGATATCTATGTATTGACAGATGTTATTGATGAGTTTCCCCCTGAGTGTGCAGGACACGTGACAGATTGAGGATGTCAATGGCATCAATGGACCTCCTTAGACTCTGGATTGAGTCAGGGAGTGTATTGTATTGGTTTGAGTATTTCATTTATAAATATGTGACATATGATCGATTATATTATGATTTTGTTTATGGATCATTGGCAGTGTTTCGTTGATGGATGCAGGATGACGATTTCTTGCTAATATGACTTACATAAGGAGTAAAGAGGCCATGTACAGAAACCAGATATTGAGGGAGAGGTGTGGCAGCATCCCTGTCACAACCTACTAGCATTCTTGTTGTGGCTCAAATTGTAGGTTAACGATTACCTAGTTCGAGAGATCACGAAAATTTCTAAGGGGAGCGCAATAAGGAAGGGTCCTTAGAAGCCCTTAGTCTCTCACAATGTCGCATGAATGGAGTGTTGAATCCAAGGGTTGGAAAACTACCAAAACTGGTCAAAGGAGAGTGGAACTCTTGGAGCATGGAGTGCGTCTTGAAGGGCACATCGTGTAAATAAAAATTTGATTCAATGGTGAGTGGAATCCTTGGAGCACTGAGTGTGTCTTGAAGTGCAAGTTGCGAAAGTAACACTTGAGTCAATGAATCTAGGTGGCCTAGAAAAACCTTGAGCGGAATTTTTTTACACCTTATAAAATATTTAAACATTAACAAATTAATTAATTAATAAAGGATTGCAATTATTAATTTTAAACCCCCAATTGAAAGTCTAAGCCTATTTGAATTTAAGCCTAAGTCTAATCTTGGTGAGAATACTAAAACTAAATTACGAATTAAATAAAATATGAAAAAGGCTAAATCAATTTAAGAAAATAAAAAAGATTGCATAATTCTAAAGAATTAATATAATACACATGTGTGTAGAAAATACCTAATTGGAATATAAGATAAGAAAGGAATAAAATATGAAATAATAAGTGCACGCATAGAAGGGAATCTAGAGTCTAAACTACCACTATCTTAACTAGGAGAAGACTCATATTTTAACTCAACTCAGAATTAGTAAGGCATCAGTCATAAATGGAAATATGGGGAATAAAGAAACAACTAGGAGTGATTTAAGGATCGCTTTTAGGAGAGGTGAGGGAATTTGATTTTAATTAAAATAAATTGTGGATTTACTTGTACAACTAAGGGAAAGGATGACAAGTGTACGAGGGAAAGTAATTATAAAATTATCTAATTAAAAAGTGAATTAAATGTGCAAGTGGGGGTTGTCATGGAGAAAACTCCTATAAAACAAATAGTTGAGATGCGAAATGGATCATCACTAGTTATGGGAAAAGTTATGCTGCAGAAATTTTCACTGGTTTTACTTGTGAGATTTGGGATACCCATCTTTAGAGAGAGTGGTGTCTCTTCCTTGCGAGGCAAGCTAAGTTCTAGAGTATTCTAGTTGGGTGCATAGTTAAGATCGATTGATTGATCTATTGCATTTCGACTTGATTGTTTTACAGGGATATAGACACCTCATTGTTCCTCAGAATAGTCGCCAGCTCTGAGACCTTAAGAGGCAAAAATCAATCAAATGAATCCTAGGCTTGAACGTTGCTTATGTGTCTTGGAGGTCCTAACCATGCAGGATAGGTTGGACGAGTAGTTCTTTATTATTCAGTGATATGTTTGATCATTAATTATATTGCTTCGGTTGGTCTTGTTGTGTTGAGTTGCGTCACTATCATGTATGATTATGTGTTCATCAGGTGTCATTATCGTTTTTGTTTATGTGTTGATTGATTTATTATTATGTGTTGATTATGTGTCGTTTATAATTGTGTTAATGCATGGCATATGTGTCATTTCAGTTATGATGATGTATGTTGTTATTATGATGTAACGAGTTTAATATCCTAATGCAAAAAAAAAAACAATTACCATGTACTTCGTTGGGTGGTCGTAACGATGGGGCTATTACATATGGTATTAGAGCGGGTTCAACCTTGCAACTGTGGATCATCACTCCTTCCACTGTATTAAACCCTTGATTAATAACTTAGCGCTAATTAAAATTTTAACATATCCATGCGATAAACATGGTTAGAGGACGTCGTGGAGGTAGGCGACGTGGTACTAAGGGCAGAGGTGTGATGCCTCCAGTCGCATCCATGCCAGAGGGGTCTAACCCCTAAGGAAAAGAACATGTCTTGGGACATGAGCCAATTGCTTGGGGGATGTGGTTGGTTGGATGAGGTGCTTTCAGAGGATGTCATAGGCCTCGATTAACCGACTAAATAGAGATGAGGCATGGGTGCTTGTACCCAATAGGGGTTCACAAAACACTCCAACTAGTAGTGGTGGAATTCGTAGAGAACTCAAGAAGTTAAAGTTTCCTGAGTTCAGTGGTGCCACAGACAACTCAGTCGCCGAGTCTTGGTTGGAGAACATGGCAATGTTCTTCACACTTTGCGATTTCACATCCAACATGAAAGTTCGCATAGCAGTATTTCAGCTAAAGGGAAGCACTCTTATGTGGTGAAAGACACTCCTACCTCAACTAAACATGTTCATCGAAGACATGTCATGAGAACTGTTCAAGGAATGGTTACCGAAGAAGTAATTATCAAAGGAATTCATAGAGCGCCAACTTAATGAGTTCAATTCTTTACGACAGGGTGGTCGTATAGTGTTGAAGTATGAGGTCGGATTTCTGGAGCTACTTCGCTATGTCCTGCATCTGAACATTGTTTGGCCTCAACTCCAACCTCCGTGTGAAAGTGAGGATGCTAATGCCTCAAACGTTGCACGATGCAGTCCAGAAGGCCCTCATAGCAGAGGAAGAGTTGACCAGTGGGGGTTAGGGAAGGACTCTTGCAAGACTGGCTAGACAGACGACATGGAAAGCGTAGAAACATCATCTTAGGCCTGTTCAGCAGAATAGACCAGGATCTCAGGCTAGAAGGCCAAAAGCTTCTACTTTGGGGACCAGGAGCACTGTACTGAAGACCAAGTGTTGGACGTGTGGAGAGAAACATTACCAGTGAGACTATCTTGTTGAGAAGGCCAGAGAGGTCAGATCAATGGGCACACTACAATTGTAGATTTGGTTAGGGCCCACAAGATTTATGTTGCACTGAATAACCTTCAGGCCGAGCACCAGTCCATTGTGCTCGAGACGTCAGGTACCATTGTCGACCAAAATTCTAGTATGTTGATAGATCTCGGTGCTACCGAGAGATGAATTTCTAGTGCAGTGTTGAAAGGATCCAAGGTAAAGGAGGTCGAACATAACGAGTTTAGATATGTAGAAATGGCTTTGGGTTCCAAATAGAAGGTTGGAGGAAGGGTTACAAACAATCACATTAACTTGGGAGATTTGTAGCAAAGTCCGACCTATTATCACGATATTAGGATTGTATGACATCGTGATCATTATGGACTGGTTGGAATCGCATGATGCGATACTCGACTGTAAGATGAGACGATTGAGTTGACCGTTGATAAGGGACATAGAAGAATCATTGTAGGAAGAACGCAAGGAGTGTCCTTGAGGTTCATTTCTTCCCTACAACTAGAGAAGTGCATGCGCAAAGGATGCAAGTTATATTCAATCTTAGCATTGAATGATAAGGGCATGTCAGAAGGATTAAAAAACCTTTCGGTAGTACGAGAGTTTGCGGACATGTTCCTAGAAGAGTTACTGGGTTTTCCACTGGAAAGTAAGATGGAGTTTACCATCGACTTGAAGCCTGAAATTGAACCGATAGCAAGAATGCCTTATCAGATGTCAACACCTGAGTTAGAGGAGTTGAAAATGCAACTGAGGGAGTTGTTGGACCTAGGAATTATTCATCCCTGTGTGTCACTTTGGGGTGCACTTGCTATTTTTCATAAGAAGGAGGATGGGTGGTGGAGACTATGTATTAAATACCATCAATTGAACAAGGCAACTATCAAGAACCAGCATTTGTTTCCAAGAATAGAAGATTTGTTTGATCGAATGAAGGGCACAACAGTGTTTTCAAGGGTTGACTTGAGATCATGATATATCCAGTTACAAATTAAGAGGAAGATATTCCTAAGACTGCATTCAAGACGAGGTTTAGACACTACGAGTTTATCGTTTTCCATTGGGACGAACAAACGCCCCAGGTGTATTCAAGATTTTGATGAATGGCGTGTCCCACGAATACTTGAAAAAGTTTATTCAAGTATTTATTGATGACAAATTGACATATTCTCATACGATGGAGAAACATGACAAACTTTTGTGCTTAGTATTACAGTTTTTACGGGAACACAAATTCTGAGAAACTGTCGAAATTCTATTGAGGATTCATTGCTTAGGGCATGTTATATCCAATGAAGGAATCGTTGTGGACCYGACGAAGGTAGAGGCTATTGGGAATGGTCTGCACCGAAAAATGTACCAGGATTATGCAGCTTTGGGTTTAGCAGGATATTACCGACGGTTCGTCAAATGTTTTTCGAAGATAGTAAATTCGATCATGGAATTGCAGAAGAAAATCAAGAATTTTGTATGGCCCAAGAAGTGCGTGGAAACATTTCAAGGGCTCAAGGGGTTAACAAAAATTTCGATACTAAAAGTCCCTAACATGGACAGGGAATTCTTGGCATGCGCAGACGCATCCAAGGAAGGTTTAGTCGAGGTATTCATGCAAGACAGTTGAGTGATCGCCTACATCTCAAAGAAATTAAGAAAGCGTGAGGAGAACTACACAACACATGTTTTGGAGTTATTGGCCATTATGTATTCCTGGAGAGTGTGGAGACACTATCTTTTGGGACGGAAATTCGAAAAAAAATCGGTCATTGTGGAATTCAACACTTTTCACGCAGAATGACTTGAAGGCGTAGTAAGGGCATTGGTCAGATCAATTACTTAGAAAATAAAATTTGAGACTAAGTACATTGAATAAACGGTGAAAAAAGTGGAAGGTGTGTTAAGTCAAAGACCATGCGTATTCTCGGTGATACCTCTTTAGATGAATCTTTGAGAAAATATTCCTATACAGTTCGACTATGAATGGTATAAAGAGGTTAAGGAAAATATCGGACAAGACACCATGATGGTACTAAGGTTTGAATGTTATGCAGTGGAAAATGATGAATTGATGAGGTATAATAACCATATTTACATACCACCTAACGACGAATTGAGAATTTTGAACCCAAGTGAAGCTCATAGAGAAGAATACATGGCTCATCCGGGAGTCACGAAGATGAGGGCAGACCTTAAGCCCTTATTTTTCTGGAAAGGAATGAAGGAGGATATAGTTAACTACGTGGAAAGATTCCTAGAATGTCAGCAAGTAAAGGATGAACATAGGCATCCTACCAGATTACTATAACCACACGTTGTTCCGAAATCGAAATGGGAGGTCATTTCGATGGAATTTATAGTTGGATCGCCATTGATGGCAAGGAGACACAACTTGATTTTCATGGTAGTAGACACTTGGACGAAGAGTGCACATTTTATTCCTGTTCGTATGACTTATCAAGCGCCAAAACTAGCTAGAGTTTTTATCAGCGAAATTATGAGATTACTTGGCATGCCAAAAGAATCATATCTGATAAAGGATCAGTTTTTTTAGGACATTTTTGGACCAGTTTCCAAGAGGCCTTAGGAACACAAATTAACTTTACTACAACATACCACCCTGAAACTGATGGGAAGATAGAAGGAACGAACCAAATTTTGAAAGATATAATGCATATGTATGTGATGGACCAACATGAGCGTTGGGAAGAGTTATTGCCACTGGTAGAGTTTGTGTACAACAAAAACTTCCAAAGTTCCATTAAGATGGCACCATTTAAGTTTCTTTATGGGTGACCATGTCGGATGCCTTTGAGTTGGGATCGACTTGAGGTTAGGGTCCTGGTAGGACCAGAAGCGATCCAAGAAGTGGAAGAACAAGTGCAATTGATAAAAAAAATGATTAATGAAGCGCAAGCTCGGTAGAAGAGTTACGTTGATGCACATCGTGTTGATCGCACTTATGAAGTTGGCAACCGAGTTTTCTTGTGGGTGAAACTGCACAAGAGTTCGATTAAGTTTGAAAAGGGTGCTAAAACCTCTACTAGGTTTGTAGAGATTTCAAACACTCACAGCAGAACCAATCCTCATTCTAGACCATTGCATTCGACAACTACGATGTGAAACAATCGATTAGGTCAAGTTCCAGTGGGAAACTTATAGTCCACACTCGGCTACCTGGGAGGATGCATATGCTATGCACCAACGGATTCAATATTTGTTTGATAGCTTAGACATATAGATCTTGTTAGATGATTTATTTACTACATTTTATATACTATACAACTTTGGGATGAAGTTTAAAACAAGAGGGGGTGTATGTAACATCCCGCTCTTGCAAGCACCTGTTATTGACTTATTCTTTGAGGACACTTTCATGCAAGTGATTCTATTATAGTATAAGCTTATCTGTTTCGCTTATGGATTATTATGATGTTGTTGATGGATTATGATTTATGTTGTTTGATATCTATGTATTGACAGATGCTATTGACGAGTTTCCCCTTGACTGTGCAAGACACATGACAAATTGAGGATGTCGATGGCATCAATGGACCTCCTTGGACTCTGGATTGAGTCAGGGAGTGTATTGTATTGGTTTGAGTATTTCATTTATGAATATGGGGTATATGATCGATTATATTATGATGTTGTTTATGGATCATTGGCAGTGTTTCGTTGATGGATGCAGGATGACGATTTCTTGCTAATATGACTTACATAAGGAGTAAAGGGCCCATGTATAGAAACCAGATATTGAGGGAGAGGTGTGGTAGCATCCCTGTCACAACCTACTAGCACTCTTGTTGTGGCTCAAATTGTAGGTTAACGATTACCTAGTTCGAGAGATCACGAAAATTTCTAAGAGGAGCGCAATAAGGAAGGGTTCTTAGAAGCCCTTAGTTTCTCACAATGTCGCATGAATGGAGTGTTGACTCCAAAGGTTGGAAAACTACCAAAACCAATCAAAGACAAGTGGAGCGCTTGGAGCATGGAGTGTGTTTTGAAGGGCACGTCGCGTAAATAAAAATTTAATTCAATGGCGAGTGGAATCCTTGGAGCACTGAGTGCGTCCTGAAGTGCAAGTCGTGAAAGTAACACTTGAGTCAATGAATCTAAGTGGCCTAGAAAAACCTTGAGCGGAATGTTTTTACACCTTATAAAATATTTAAACATTATCAAATTAATTAATTAATAAAGGATTGTAATTATTAATTTTAAACCCCCAATTGAAAGTCTAAGCCTATTTGAATTTAAGCCTAAGTCTAAGCTTGGTGAGAATACTAAAACTAAATTACGAATTAAATAAAATATGAAAAAGGGTAAATCAATTTAAGGAAATAAAAAAGATTGCATAATTCTAAAGAATTAATATAATACACATGTGTAGAAAATACCTAATTGGAATATAAGATAAGAAAGGAATAAAACATGAAAGAATAAGTGCAGGCATATAAAGGAATCTAGAGTCTAAACTACCACTAGTTTAACTAGGAGAAGACTCATATTTTAACTCAACTCGGAATTAGTAAGGCATCAGTCATAAATGGGAATATGGGGAATAAAGAGACAACTAGGAGTGATTTAAGGATCTCTTTTAGGAGAGGTGAGGAAATTTGATTTTAATTAAAATAAATTGTGGATTTACTTGTACAACTAAGGGAAAGGGTGACAAGTGTACAGGGGAAAGTAATTCTAAAATTATCTAATTAAAAAGTGAATTAAATGTGCAAGTGGGGGTTGTCATTGAGAAAACTCCTATAAAACAAATAGTTGAAATGTGAAATGGATCATCACTGGTTATGGGAAAAGTTATGCTGCATAAATTTTGATTGGTTTTACTTGTGAGATTTGGGATACCCATCTTGAGAGAGAGTGGTGTCTCTTCCTTGTTAGGCAAGATCGGTTCCAGAGTATTTTGGTTGGGTGTGTGGCCCATTTGTGACTCAAGGGGCTAAAGGAGAATAAGAGTACCCCTAGCATTGGTTGGAAGGTACCTGTGACGTCTCTGCAATTAGCAAGCGGAAGGACAGAAGGATCGCTAGTTGTCGAAGAATATTTCCAAGCCTAGCTTCGTCGGTGAAGGTATTCTCCTTTACGCTTGAATGGTAATAAGGTTTGGTTATATGTGTATAGTTTTCTTCTTGTCGTAGATGTAATAAAAACATTGTTACTAAATGTATTATCCTTTGTGCTAGAATGGTAACAAGAGTTGGCTATAAGTGTATAGTTTTCTTATTCGTCATAGATGTAATAAACACAATGTTATCAAAATGTATTCTCCTTTGTGCTTGAATGGTAAAAATATTTGGTTATAGGTGTATATCTTTCTCATTCGTTGTAGATGTAATAAACACACTGTTATCGAACGTCATTCTTCTTGGCATTTGAATGGTAATAAGATTTGGTTGTATGTGTATAGTTTTTTTATTTCTTTGTAGAGTTAAGTGGAAATATGGTAATGATTTTTGTCTGCTAGCGAATCCCTTCGAATCTCTCTCAATACTTCTCACTGTCATTTTAGAATACGGACATGATTAACACCCTTTCTGCAAACAAATTCTCCCAACCCGAAGTTACCTTTGTGCAGCCACACCTTTGGTTGGGAGTTGTTTTTTTATTTTATGAAGGGCTACGCAATGGATTTGGAAGGAAAAATCTCCCAGATCTATGTATGCATGAAATGTGCCTGTTCCCGACAATCCTTCTTGTTTAGTTTATTTATCTTCAACGTTAAAGGGGAGGGCTTCTAGGCGTGGGTTATCCTCAGCGATCTCGAATTCGAATGGAAGAAGGCCAACCGTGAGGCCATCTATTCATCGACCTTTCCCTTACACCCTTGGCTCTTACTAAATGGGACTTGGGGCAAGCGTTGCCCTTACATTTTATTCTGGATTTAACAAAATTCAACCCCCCCAGGCGCACGCATTTGGGATGCACGTTGCACATGGGAGCCCGAGGGTTCTCCTTACAGATTTGGTGGGTTCATGTGTTGGTTATCCGATGCATGAAAGGAGACTTGACCCCTTCCCAATTGCCTTTTCCGACCAGATCGACCGGCTAGAAATGGTAATAATTACTACATAATCGTTTTCAAACAAATCCTTCTTAGGATCGAATTTAACCACTGTTATTTTCTCTTGTAGTTGTGTTGATATCAACCACCACACGTCCAATTTGTAGCTTGACCAGGTCCCTGAGTGCGCGCCTGATTGAAACCTTACCCTTGTTTTCTTCATCATTGTATGCTTAGAAACACCCTTGTTGATGTCTACTACAGAGAGACTGAGTGGGTTGGGGACTAGTCTCTTGGAGATGCTTGCGGGATTTTCATTTGCTAGATTATGGCAGTGCGCGGGACCCTTGGCTACAATCTCCCCCCTTTACCTTAATGTTCCTCTGAAGCAAGATAAACATAGATGTGTAATCCTTGCTGCCCACAGTGGGACCTATCTTAAGTTCCTTCATTTGCTCGAAGGGTGTGTTAATTAAATTTGGGTTATTCAATTAATTGGTTGTTTTTGCTGCATTGGGAATCTTCTAGATATCATAAATTTCGTGGCTTCTCTCCAGACTAAGTGATGTTTGAATCCACCTGTACCCCACCACTTCATGATGGTCTTGGTTATTAACTTGTTGCCTCCCTCTTAAGCTTGTGTAAACTTCTCCCTACTGCCTACTGATAGCATTGTCAAAGGTCCTTATGTTTTCTCTGATTGACTTATTAATTTGAAGTATGAAGTTACTGTAAATCACATTGCACCCTTAAGAAGATTTGATCGTCTCATAGGCTTATCGGTTATGGAAAATCATAGTTAATCCTTATACTTTTTGGTTTCTTTTTCATCCTTCTCCTTAAAAAAATATAGCTCGAATATCTTTACACACCCCTTGAAGTATGGACTTAATTGGGCCTTGCTCTTGGTTTATTTTTAAGTCCAAATTTCTTGTTGTTTTTGGAGAAGAGACCTTATGGAGTCTATAGAAAAGTAGAACTAATAGTGATTTCCAGTCATATTCTTACAAACGTTCCTTTAATGGAAAACCTAGTGGAGTTGTATTTTAGTTTCTACTGAAGTTCGAAGCATTGATAAATGACACTTGACCTTAATAGACTATCCGAGAAAAACTCCAATCATGATTTGAAAGGATGTCTACCTATTACTTAAATTGTATTTTTGACTTCAGTCTTGTCCTTCTTTATGTAATTCCCTTATATTCCTTTGCAACAACATTTCTTGAAGTTGTTTAAATAAAAGTAGATATTCCTTTTGCACTGGAAAATTGATGATTAATTATGGCTAATATGGTTGGGACTTCTCATGGTCCATTAAATGTCTGCGTACCACTTGCAAGACCATTAATTGCTTTATGATTGAGTCTTGATAGATTTTTAAATTTGAAACTTAATGTAAGGAGCTTTTGACTTGAATGTGTTGCCTAAGAAGTGTAATTCTTTATGGTTTCTTGCAATTGAAGATAACATTCTAGCCCTTAAACTCTGATTTATATTCTTATAAGTTATCCCAAAAAGAGAGGTATAGCCAAACTACCAGAGGTTAATATTGATTTTATGCTCTTAAATTGTCATTCTTATGAATTGTCCTCTTGTTCAATTATACTCTTGGTTGCTTGAAATTAATCGTACGTATGATTGTTTATGTGATTTTCTTACCCATGTGCCATGAAAATAAATCGCTCTGAAACCATATGGTATCAGAGCTCAAGGTCTTGGGGTTTCGCTGCTACATCTGAGACACCATGGCATTTTCGCTATAACTTTTTTTCTACAACGTTTCAGAAGGAACCGCTTGGAGGGTATTTATTAGACGGATCAAGGTATGTTGGGTTCAAAATTCAGCTCCTGAGACCTTATAATTTCGGAGATACAGCCTGTACAATATAGGGTTATGGAATCATCCTGAAATGAGTCATTGAGGAATTTTCTCTATAAAACATTTTATGTAACGTTTCTGACCTTGCCCTCTGGAGACCATTTACAGAAATTATTAGTGTATCTGTGGTAACAAGTTCAGCTTCTGGGTCATCTTAAATTTGTAGATACACCCCGTGTAAGATAGGGTATCTGACCAGCCCTATTGACTAGTCTCAAGAAGGTGTTCTAGGTAAAACAATCATAACTTATTCCTAGAGTATCCAAATTGAGTGGGACTGGTTGCATTGGATCGTGGACAGTCTGTAGTATTTCGGGTGCGAGTTTCAGAATTTGATATCAATTATTTTGTGTGGGGCATTCTATACAAGTGAGATCTCCTGGAAAGGCCAAAAATCGGCAAGTTGTGAGGAAGTTACCGTAAATTCCACTTGGCACATCCAATTTTGATCAGACCTATGGCATTGTAGATAAGAAATATCAAAGAACTACCTAAAGGAAAGTTTCATACCCAAAAGGGCCAAAACTTGGGAGATATAACAGAATAATTATTGTCTAGCAGTACCACCTCAAAATCAAGACTCAAAAGTGATATTTGGCCAACATGCCACCCAAAAAGGGACCTCCTACACCAAATAAGCCTCCAAAAAATCCTAATTGGACTCTTGATGAAGGTGAAGAAATGAGTAGGGACATAAATGATTTACAAAAGAAGATAGTAACCAAAGATGAACTACAAGAGATGAGGGATTCAATGGAAGCTAAGTTGGATACTAAGATGCATTCAATGGAAGCTAAGTTGATGGATTCAATGGAAGCTAAGTTGGATACTAAGATGGATTCAATGGAAGCTAAAATCATGGAAGTAATGAAAAATTTCGTAACAGAGAAGACACCCAAAAGTGAAAATTCATCCCATGAAAT
>JASDQU010101887.1:19908-30438 GCA_032191745.1 Picea mariana
GATTTTTTCTATTATGGATATCATGAATCTTTGATCCAATGGTTGTGATCAGTTCTAGATCAATGGTCTAGATTCATTTCATCTTTCAGGACTTTGTATTATTCATTCCCAATTCTCAATTCTCTGAAGTGAGATTCACCAGATAAACCTCTAGCAAATTGACTTTATATCATGATCCATGTTTGATGCGAGAATCTTAACATGATCCAACGGTTGTCGAGATTTCAGCTATTTGGGATATCGTGAATCCTTTATCCAACGACTGTGATCAGTTCTATATCAATGGTCTAGATTCATTTCGATTTTTGGGAATTTGGGTTATTTGTTTCCAATTATCAATTATCCTGGTGTGAGATTCCCCAATTAAACCTCGAGAAAGTTGACTTCATATAATGATCCTGGTTTGTCCCGAAATATACATCATTTGACATGATTCTCCCTCGATTATTTTTTAGTTTTACTATGGGGATTTCAATCCTGATCGTGTTTCTGCAATGTGCTTTCCCTTTTGAGATTTTGGGTTTTTTACTTGGATTCTAACTGATCAAGATCATTGATCTATTGGGAATTTGATCCCAATGGTGTTTCTACATTGCGCTGATCTTTTGAAATATAATACACTACCTCTCCTAAGATTTAGGTAGATTCCTTTGTGTGTTGTTCATAACAACTCATCATTACATCATAATGACATCGGTTGTTTGACATAAATGACATAATCAACATTGATCATTTAGGACCTCTTTGACATCAATGCAAACCCCATAAAACCATGTCCTACATTCTCCCCCTTTGGCATTGATGGAAACCTTTTTTCTTTTTGAAATTTCTGCCTTTATCAATTTCCTCCCCCTTTGACAACAATGGCAGAGGCGATATTTCTTCGCTCCCCCTGTGGCAATGCTCTCCCTGACCACATGCCCCTTATGATATGATTTATGGTTTTTACTGTGGTTTTTGAATTACTCCTAATTTATGTTGAGGATTTTCAAAATTACTCATGGGAAAAGTTTTTGTGAAAATGTCTGCAATCTATTCTTTGGTGTCTAGATACACTATTTTAACTATTTTTGGGGTAACCATATCTCTTAGGAAACGACATTTAATTGGGATGTGTTTGGTTTTAGAATGCATGACTAGAATTTTAGAGATATGTATGGCACTAGTGTTATCATAGTTAATAGTAATAGGATTACTATATCTTATTTGTAGGTCTTATAAAGTTTGCTTCATCCAAAGAACTTGTGTGCAAGAATATGCAACAACAATGTATTATGCCTCTGTTGTAGAGAGTGATGTGGATGTTTGTTTCTTTCTTGACCATGCTACCATAATTTTTCCTAAGAAAAATGCTCCTCCACTGGTGCTTTTCCTATCATCTATGCTACCTACCCAATTTGCATCAGTATATGCAGTTAGATTGAAGTATTTATCTTTTGGATACCACAATCCTAGTTCTAGGGTGCCTTGAAGGTATCTGAATATTATTTTAACTTATTTTAAGTGAGCTTCTTTAAGTGCATATTGAAATCTCCCCACGATTCCTACAACCTGCATGATGTCAGTTCTTCTTGTTGTTGAATAGAGATAACTTCCAACCATTGATCTATACATTGTTTGGTCTACTTTTGGTGAGTCATCTTCTAGACTTATTTTACATCCAATGACCATTGCAGTAGCCATAGGTTTATTGTATTCCATTTGCATTTTCTTTAGCATTTCCTTGATATATTTGGTTTGGGAAACAAATATTCCATTTTCTGTTTGATTTAATTATAAACCTAAGAAAAATAACAACTCTCCTAGCATAGACATTTCAAACTCTTCTTGCATTTTGGTTGAAAACATTCTTCTTAGTGTAGTAAGATTAATCCCAAATATGATGTCATCTACTTATACCACCACAACAATCATGTTTTGATCCTCAATTTTGATGTATAGGTTTCTATCAGTAGTCCCTCTCGTATATCCCTGTTTTTGTAGGTATTGATCAAGCCTAGAGAACCATGCTTTGGGGGCTTTTTTAAGCCCATACAAGGCCTTTTTCATCTTGCACACATAGTCTTGATTTTATGATAACAAGATTCCTTCTGGTTGCTCAGCATATAATTCTTCTTCTAGTGTTCCATTAAGGAATGTTGATTTGACATCCATCTAATAAATTTTGAAATTTCTGAAGCATGCAAATGCTAGGAACATTCTGATGGCCTCAAGTCTTACTTCTGGAGAGAAAGTTTATTCAAAATCAACACCTTATACTTGGGAATATCCTCTAAAAACTAATCTAGCATTGTTCTTTATAATCTCCCAATTTTCATTTATTTTTTTCTTGAAGATCCACTTGCTTCCTATCACATTCTTGTCCTTGGGTCTTGGAACTAGTTTCCAAGTCTGATTCTTCTCTATTTGGTCTAGTTCTCCGTTCATTGATTTTATCCAATATTTACTTTTGATAGCTTCATTAAATGACTTAGGTTCTATTATGGATAACATTGTTTGTTCTGAATCAAAAGAGAGTTTCCTTCTTATTTCCACTCCTGCACTTTTATCTCCAATAATCTGGCTTTCAAGATGATTATTTTGAACTCTTTTTGATGGAGCTCTTGGAAAGGGCGTTTCTTCATTGTCTTTTTCATAAATATGTGTATCATTTTCCTTTGTTTCATCATAGTCATCTTCTTGCTGAGATTCTACATCATTATCTTCCTGTTGAGATTTTACATCATCATATTCTTGTTGAGGTATTTTATCAATGCCATGGGATATCCTCTTTTTTAGATCATCTATCTTTACATTGGCACTTTCCACTATCTTTATTAGTATAAGATTATAACATCTATATGATTTCTTATTAGATGAATATACTAAGAATATTTCTTCATCAAATCTTGGATAAAACATTCCTACGTTATCTTCATCATTCTTTATGTAAAATTTACTTCCAAACATTCTAAAGTGTTTTACATATGTTGGCCTTCCAAACCATAGTTCATAAGGGTTTTTTTCATGGTTGGGTCTCAACTGAGCTCTAATAAGTATGTGAAATTTTTTGTAGATTTCATCTCTCCATAATTTTTCTGGAAGCTTAGCTTCATTTAGCATGGTTCTTGCAACTTCTTGAACTGTTCTATCTTTCATTTCTACCACTCCATTTTGTTGAGGAGTCCTGGGAGATGAAAATTGTCTTTTGATACCATAATTTTCACAGAACTGAATGAACTCTTTAGAGGTGAATTATCATCCATTTTCCGATCTCAGACATTTAATTTTGAGATCTATTTCATTTTCTACAAGGGCTTTGTATATTTTAAGTTTCTCAAAGGCTTCTGATTTTTCTTTTAGAAAGAATACCTAGGTCAATCTTGTGTAATCATCAACAATCAACATAAATTATTGTTCACCATAAGTACTTTTGGTTTTGGTTGGTCCACATAGATCTGTGTGAATAAGCTATAATGGTTTTGTTGTGGAATTCTCTTTCGTTTTGAACCTAACTCTTGTTTGATTTCCTATTTGATAATGCTTACAAATATAATCTGAAGGCTAAATCACTTTTGGCAGGTCCCTAACTGCCTTTTTATCATTGGCTTTGATCATGTTGTCAAATATTAAATGTACCAATCTTATATGTCATATCGAGCTTCCATCTACTTGGATTAAAAAACATTTTTCTTCTTCTTCTATATCAAGGATGTACACATTGCTAGATGTTCTTGGTGCAACTACCACTAGCTTTCCAATGTCCTTTTTTTCTAATTTCACATTTCTGAGAATAAAAATTAAGTATGTGACCCCGATCACATGTATAACTTACACTTAGGAGATTTTCTTTGATATTTTCTACCAGAAGTACATATTCACCTTTGGTTTTATTATTTTCTAAACTAACAGTGCCTTTTCCCATATCTTGGTTGACATGTTATCTCCAAAAGTTACTTTTCCTTTCCCTTTCTTATTTCACTTGAGAAAATTACTTTGATCTCCAGACATGTGTTTGGAACATCCACTGTCTATATACCACTGACATCCTTGATTTCTTTCATATAAGGCTACAATGCACTCTGTTTTCTTTTTCTTCCATTCTTTTTTATTATGGGAAATATTTGTCTTTTTATCATATTTTGGCAATCTACATTCATGGGTTTTATGGCCATAGTTGTTGCATTTTTGGCATTCACTATTGAAGTCTTGCAAAGGTGAAAATGAGTTATATTTTCTTTTATTTGTATTGTACTTGTTTTTCTTATATCTTTGGATATTTCTATGATTGTATTGTTCATAATCTTTGCAGTTCATTGCATTATGTCCAAAATTATTGCAAGCGTAACAATATCCAATAAATAGATATTTAGGGGGATTCCCTCTGATGATTTTATTTTTCTTGTCATCGTTTACTCTAGTAGTGAGTATTTATTTATGTTTATGTGTAACAATTTTCAATGGTATCATATTTGCCTTATTATCTTCTTTTCTTAATGAGTTTTTTAGAGCATATGCGTAACTGATTGGTTTCTTGAGAGATCCTTGTGATGTAGAAGTCCAGTCTTGAGTGCATCCAAAACCAGTCTTGTTGTTTGGTGACATTTGAATACTGAGAATTTCATCCAATATCTTTGAACTATTTCCAAATTGTGATCCTTTCTTTTATTTCTCAGTTTCACTTTTTAGTAGCTTAATTTCAGCTTCTAGTTTCTCACATACTTGTTTTTTATTATTAAGTTGTTGTAAAATGAATTCTTCAATTTTATTATCTTATAAGAGATGGGAATTCAAATAAATGATGGTTTTTTCTAAGTCTTTAATGCTTTTGGAAACTTCCCTCTCTCTTGATTTAGTAGTTTCTTTAATCTCTAGAAACTCTTCCCCTAATACCCTGTTTTGTTTTTTAGTTTTTCTTAGTACTTCAATTACACTAAGGATTTCTTCTTCGAAGTTCACTTCTTCTTCATCTTCTGAATGGTTATCATCTTGATTTTTTGATTCCCAGAAATAGAAGCTTTGGTTCGTCTTTTTCATTTTCTTATGATGAACTACTGTCTTCTTGGGTAAAGAACATTTTCTTTTTCTTGTAGAACTTATTTTTATTATTAGTGTTGCTTTTCTTCTGATTTTTGAAGTTTATTTGGTCATCACTTTCCTCCTTCTTATGATGGGTATATTTATTTCCAAAGTGTCCAATTTTTCCACAGTTGAAACATATTAGAGGAATCTCTCCTTTGTATTTCTCTCTTCCTTTCTTGAGTTTCTTTATGAAGTTGGAAGTTTACTCATCAGATATATATGATAACTCATCATTGGTATTTTTCTCCTACCTCATATTTGTTTTATATTCTTTAAAGGTTGTTTCTCTTTTTGATGATTTATCATTCCCTATTCTCATTTCATATGCTATAAAAATTCCATGAAGTTGATCAACTGTGAGTGTGTCAAGATTGGGCCTATCTTCAATTGTAGAAATATTTGCATCATATCTCATAGGTAATGTCCTTAGTATCTTTTTTACAATAGGTTTATCTGTAAGTTCTTCTCCTAGTGCTCTGATTGAATTAACCACTTCATCAAACCTATGAAGGTATTCAACAATATTCTCTTCTTCTTTCATTTTCAAATTTTCAATGTAAGTTCTATAGGTCTATAGTTTGGCTTCCATTACTTTGTTATCTCCTTCATATACAACCTCAAATTTGTACCATATTTATTTTCTTGACTTACAATGCATAACCTTCACATATATATAATTTGTCAACCCTCCTAATTTGTCAACCCTCCTAGAATTGCATTAAATTATCTTGAGTTGTCATTGTAGATTTTCTTTCTTGCAACATCTTTGGGTGGAGTAGTTGGTGCAGTGTAACCATATACAACAGATTGCCAAATATCAAAAGAAAGAGCCAACAATAAGTTTTTCATTCTTATTGTCCATAGAGCATAGCCACCTCCATTGAAAAATGGTGCTTTATTGTTAGACATTCCCTCTTGATGATCCATATTTAGGATCTACCTTCCAATTGTTAGATTGTGTTGTAGGTACCCACTATGATACCAATTATCAAAATATTGAGAGAGGGGGTGAATCAATATTACCCTTTTCAACAATTAGCAGTTACGTTTATGTTTTGTCAATTACCACAATAAATCAACAATAGACTTGTTCGTAAAATCAATTATATAAATATAATTAATATACATTACAAGGCTTTTATGAAGAATAGTGAAGGACACCGATCCTTTTTAGAGAAACAAATATGGGAGACACAAATCCCTTTCTTCAGGGAACCAACCCTAGGAAGTACCAACTCCTTTGTATTTAGGGCACCAACTCTAGGAAGCACCAACTCCATTAACTTACACTTAAAGGATATTAATCCTTCCATTTTCCTCCCTTCCACCCTCACTTAATACGAATCATCAGTTCTTCTTCTTGGACTATGTTGTTGTTTTGAACTTCTAATATGGACTGTAGAGACCCTTTCTTCTCACCATTTTTTCTCATTTATATACCCTTCCAACTGGTGTGAGCTATGAATCATTATGTCCCTTTGTTTGGACCATCACACCTCTTCATTTTAAATTAACAATAATATCTATTATTCAAACATTATTTTGAAGTCTTTTAATTCAGTGAGAATGCTTTTCATAAATCGATCATAGATATGGATCAATTTATTTAAGTCGATTCCCTATCTCTGACAGTAAAGTAGAACTGAAATTAATAATCTGGATCAACTTGCCACAAACTAATTCCATTTTGAATCTACAAGATATCCTATATCAACCATGAAAATTAATTCACAAACATACAAGAATACACAGACTATCAAGGATGAATCAACACCTCTAAAAAAAGTGGCTGAAAAGTATGGTTCAGTCTTGAACCTTTTTGTCTAAAATAAGGCCATGTTGTTAACAAGAGGATTAAGCTTTCGAAAAAACTCAGAAATGAATGAAAACTGAAACTATCTCATGTAACTAAAGAGAAACCTTAGTCTTGTTTTTATCCTTCTATTCTCCCCTTGTCTCTTCATCCAATTGGGATTTTATTCTTTTTCCAATTAGTTGAATTAGTTCAACTAATTTTTGTTAGTTAAGTCAGATTAACTTAACAAATTAGTTTAACAAAAAATAATAATAATATATAATTAAAGGTCTTAATTAATAATAACTAAAATAGGTGGGACCCCTTGTGAATCCCATCAAATCTTCTTTCTTAATCATCAAATATAAATCCCAAAAGATAATCATTTAGACCATATGACACCCTTGTATCTCCCATGGAGTTTTAAGTTGGATATTTAAATATCAACAATAATTTATATCATATCCAAAAAAAGAATATGTATCCACATTATCCACAAAATATCCAAAAATAAGGCTTGTTATCCAAAATATGTTTAAAACCATTAAACACTATCCTCATCACTTAAAATGATAAAAAAAAACATTTAGAACCCATCTTTGTTTCTTTTTGAGGCATAGTTTCTCTTCTCATTGTTGTCCCCAACTGACTTCTCTTGAGTGGCCTTTGGTTGGCTAGACCTTTGAGACTATATTTCACTGATCACATGGGAGAGGACATCCTTGAGGTGGAGGTGGGAAAACATATATTTGGAGGAAACAATAGAGGGACTAGAGGGGGAGGCCGCTGCTTTTCCTTTGTGTTGCAAAAGTTGTGGAATCTCGATTTTCAATCTCTTGCTAGTGTGCAAGGATTATACTAGCGCAACAACAGGAGCAATTTAAACATTGGGGCTCATTGGTGGTGGTAAAGGAAATGACACAGTGGGCCAGCCATGATGGTGAGAGATATGATGGTGGACAATTTCTTTCCAATGGTCATTTGCGGGGATTTCTTTCCAATGGTCATTTGCGGAACACGAATGCCAAGAATAATTTGAGGAGGATGAAAGGGGGTATTTCTGGTCGAGGGTGTAGTATGCCATGGCCAGCCCAATTAAAGAAACCATCTTTGAACAACTAGTTCAATTCTTGTGGGTCAGTGTCAAAACGGACAGAAAATCTAGGCCTTCTATGACCTCAATTCCAATTTCCCCTACCTTTGTTATTTCTACCATTGTTTCCTCTATTGAAAAAGATCATCCTATAGCAATAGTTTGTAAGCAATGAAGCTCTTAATAAATCATACATGAAACTCTTCTTACATGAATAATAGGTTGGATCTAAAATTAACACCAGATACATGCAAATCCATCCATAACAAATCATTTATTAATTTATGTAAGGGCCCGGTCATTACGACTACAAGCATAGCAGAAAAAAATATATATATATACTTCAAGAAGGCAATGATGAAAATAGTTGAACCACACAACCTAATGATGACCACACACATGCCTATCAAGAAACAAACAACTATGAATCCACGCATTTGCACAAGAGAAACTGGGTGAAACATGTGTAAAACAAGAAGGAGAAATGACTACCTGCCCGACACAACATGGCCACGCCTACAAGCTAAGAGACAACATCGCCATCCTGACACAATAGCCTCATCGGACAATTAACTAGAACCTCACCAGTGCACAACCAAACGCATGAAGGCATTCAACCCATGCGCCAATGAAAACCTTACAATGATCAACAACACTCACATAGAAGGCACAAACCCTGACCAAGTTACCATTCGCCTCTATCCTAAGGGCGCACAATGATCCCCTTATCAGGGATCATGTTGTCTCCAGGTGATAGGCGTGACAAAAACCATGGTGAAACACATAACAATACCCTCAACACCAACTAAAATCAATGCTCTAGGAGATCAACTTCACCATCCAAACACATGACGATTAACCGTAGCACCCAACCAAGAAGTCAACAAGACGACTAAGACAATCATACAACACTAAAAAATTTTATTACGAAACAAATCAATCTGAACAACGTAAAGGATTATTATTAACACATGCAACTCGATGAAATTGTAATCCAAATCCCAAGATGAGATAAGTATCTATCACTATCCTTTAAAACATAAGCTGCATAAATTTAATTGTTGTCCTTACATATAAAAATTAACATTCCTTTAATGACCTTCCCGTCTTTTAATTATGAAACTGAAATAGATAAAAGTATTATCCTCAAGATGAGTTTGCTATCTAGCTAAGAATTCATAAAACAAGTTTTATAATGATTAGTGAATATGCTAAAGTTTGTCAATAAGAAAATCATAAAATTGCTATAAGAAAATCAACAAAAAAATTCACGTTGTCCAAAACTACCAATGGTTGTCTCTAAATAAGTTGTTGTCTATTATTGAAGTTACTGTCTAGTAAATATATGTGAAAAGGTTCTATGTTAAATACGTAAAATTGCTAAGTTAAATATATTAGTTTTTGTCATTTAAAGATGCGATAGGTAGAATTAATATAAGATATAATGGAATTAGTGTGAACATGTGTAAGGGTAAATATGTACAGGAGAGTGCAAATATAGATAAACATAATGCATCACTACTACATATTGTAAAAATTTCGACATTTTATTTGTGGCGTTATGGACAAAATTGTCCATATTGTCGCAAAATAGAGGAAATTTATAAAATAAAAAAATCGTGTTGCCCAATAAAGTCGGTCTTGCCACATTGACGTATCTCTTGCCACGTTAACGTCGCTCTTGCCACATTAACATCGCTCTTGCCACGTTTTCCACTAGAACGTCTCTCTTGCCACATTTTCCACTGGAACATCTCTCTTGCCATGTTTGTGAAGATGTATGTCGCAATTGCCACGGTAACGTTGGTCTTGCCACGTTAAAGTCGCTCTTGCCACGTTTTCCACTGGAACGTCTCTCTTGCCACATTTGTGAAGATGTATGTCGCAATTGCGACGTTTTGGAAACTAGGTTTTCCCCTCCAACAGTCACCTTAGTATGTTCACCAAGTCAAAATACCAATGGTCACTTAGGACTTTTTTACGTCGGAATTGTGACGTTACAAAATCTATAAATATGTTGCATTTGATGGATGTTGCGACAAGTTTGCTATAATAACGATGCTTCAAAAAGGGTTTGCGGGTCTTCTCGGTGAACAAAAAACAGATATTTGTTTCAGTATAAGTCTGTGGGGAAGAATGTCAGAAAACATTAGAGTTGAATGGGTTCAATGTCATTCAGCATGCCATCTTCAAAATCTTACTTCTTGATCTTGTTTGCATCATAACTTTTCACCATAATATTGATCATTTCTCATTTAAATATTTCACAAAGCATGCTCTTCTCTAGTCTCTCCAATTCTTCCAATCATTTTTAAAAATATTTTGTTGTCTATATCCTCTATGTTACTTCTATTTACAAGGATAACACCTAGTTTTCTATCGACATTATTGATTATTTGTCAATGATTTTTACATTTATCATTTCTTCCATGTTGTCCTATATTCCGAGAGAATAACATCAAGTCAATTATTGTAGTCTAATCTCTTCAAGTCACATATTTTGTGAGTATGGATGCAAATACCTTGTTCATACTCTTTGTTAGGACATTTTCACTAGGGTAGTATGGAATACTCTTCTAAT
>JASDQU010101887.1:62578-120346 GCA_032191745.1 Picea mariana
AGATGGATAAGTTCTTATGTGGGCTAAAGGAGAAACCATGAAAGAAGAAATCGTCATTGGAAAAGAAGAAGGTGGCTTGTATAAGCTAAAGGGTCACTCAGAAGCTACCATGACCCATGCCATTGAGAATCCATGTGAACTTTGGCATAGAATATTATCCCACATCAACTACAAGGTGCTACCATATGTTTTCAAAGCAGTCACAGGTCTACCAGAACTCAAGGTTGACCATGAAGGCGTGTGCAATGGATGTGCACATGGGAAGAACATCGAGAACCCTTTTCCAAAGAGAGACAACAAAGCAGAAGGATTCCTAGAACTCATTCATTCAGATGTGTGTGTCCCAATTCCATCATCCTCCATTAGTGGGTATGTATACTATGTATCTTTTATTGATGATTATTCTCATAAGAACCGGGCGTACTTCTTGAAATCAAAAGATGAAGTGTTCAGTAAATTCAAGGAATTTAAAGCCTTGATAGAGAATCTTTCCGAAAGAGAGATCAAGATAATCAGGTCAGATAATGGAGGAGAATACACCTCAAAAGATTTTGTGAACTTCTGCAAAGATGTCAGGATCAAGAGGGAGCTCACCACTCCCTACAATCTTCAACAAAATGGTGTGGCAGAAAGAAAGAACATAGCAATAATGGAAGTAGTGAATACCATGATCCATGATCAAGATCTTCCAATGTGATTATGGGAAAAAGCAGCAATGACAGTCGTATATGTACAAAATTGATTGTCTCATATTGCACTTGGGTTCAATACCCCGGAAGAGATGTTCACCAGAAAGAAGCCAGAGGTAAGACATCTCAAAATATTTGGCTGCCCAGTATTTATAAATATTCCGAAAGAGAAGAGAAACAGGTTGGAACCCTTAGGAACAAAGAGAATATTTGTGGGATACTGTGAGGTCTCCAAGGCCTTTAGAATTTATATACTAGGTCACCATCACATTGAGATCAGTAGGGATGTGACATTTGATGAATATGAAATGCTCAAGAAATCGAGAAGATGCCATCTTGAAGAAGTATATGAAGAGAAACCTGTAGCTCCCAGAGTTACATAATCAGTGAGGGAGGCTCCCAGAGTTGCAGAACTAGTGAGGGAAGTCGTAGCTTACCATGATGACGAAATTCCATAAGATCATGACATAGTATAATTTCAAGAACCTCCTCATATGATGATCTCCCATAAGAGAAATCTTGCTTGGGCTAGGGAGCTTATTCAAGATGGACAGAAGTATGGTTTTCCCAAAGGATCCACGAGACAGGTGAAGAGACCTAAGCCATTCTCCAGTTATATGTCCTTGATGTGTGATCTCCTAGAAAAGGAGCCTACCTTCTTTGAAGAAGACATTCAAAAGAAAGAATGGGCAGATGCCATGACAGAAGAATACCAATCCATAATAAAGAATGATTTTTGGGAAATAGTTCCCAGACCGAAGAGAAAGGATGTGGTATCTTCCCAATGGCTCTTCAAAATAAAACATGTTGTTGATGGAAGTATTGATAAGTATGAATCAAGATTTGTCACTCGTGGATTTTCTCAAAAGGAAGACATTGACTATGAAGAGACAATCTCTCTTGTCACCAGATACACTTCGATCAGAAATATCATAGTCCTTGCAGCTAAGATGAAGTGGAAGTTGCACCAGATAGACGTAAAGACAGCTTTCCTAAATGGTGTCATTGAAGAAGAAGTGTATATAGAGCAACCTCAAGGATTTGAAGTTGAATTCAGGAAGACTCATCTTTGCAAGTTGAAGAAGGCTCTGTAGATATTGAAGCAAGCTCCTAGAGCTTGGTATGGTAGGATAGACAATTTTTTGACGAGCTTGGGATTTACCAAGAGTAAAGTTGATTCTAACCTCTACTTCGAAGTTATGAACAATAAGTCGTTGATATTGTTGCTATATGTGGATGAATTATTCTTAAATGGAGAGGAAAATTTCATCACCGAATGTAAGAAGAAGCTCGCTTCATAATATGAGATGAAAGACCTTGGTCTAATGCATTATTTATTAGGTCTTGAGGTATGGCAGAGTCCAGAGAGAATCTTCCTTAACCAAGGGAAATATGCAATCGAAATCCTGAAGAGATTCGACATGTTGTAGTGCAAGTCCATGAATACACCTATGGAAGCGAAGATGAAGCTACTGATCGACACTTCATCAGAATTGATGATTGAGGCCATGCTATATAGACAAATCATTGGATCGATGATGTACCTTACGAACACCAGACGAGATATATGTTTTTCCATGAACACCTTGAGCCAGTTTCTGGTAGAACCCAGACATGTTCACCTAGTTGTTGCAAAACATGTGATGAGGTACCTTAAGGGTACATTAGATTGTGGTCTCAGCTATGATGGAGATCATGATTTCACACTGAGTGGGTACACTGATTCAGATTGGGCTAGAAGTGTCTATGACAGGAAGAGCACTTCAGGATGTTGTTTTAGTTTGGGATCAACCATGATCTCATGGCAGAGTAGGAAGCAATCCAGCATTTCTCTTAGTACAGCGGAAGAAGAATACATTGTTGCGTGTTCTGCCAGCTGCGAATCTATATGGCTTCGAAATTTGTTGACCGGTCTATTCAACCTAGAGATGGAAGCAACCAGAGCTACATAAAGAGGACAGAGAATCCTGTATTTCATGACAAGTTGAAGAACATAAAGATTCAATATCATTACATCCTTGACATGGTGCATAGAGGAGCCATAAAGCTCCAATATGTTAGCACGGATGAACAAGTTGTCGATGTGTTTACCAAGCCTCTATCTCATGCAAAGTTTGAGCACTTTCGAGATAAGCTTGGTATAGTCTGAAAGGACCTCCCTTGAAAGGGGGAGTAGTGTTGAGATATGCCAAGCTAGTATTGTGCTTCGAGCTTAATTGTTGTGACGTAAAGCCAGTCTAGTTATGTGCTTCTAGCTTAATTGTTGTGTTGAGATATGCCTAGTACTGTGCTTCTAGCTTAATTGTTGTGACGTAAAGCCAGTCTAGTTTTGTGCTTCTAGCTTAATTGTTGTGTTGAGATATGCCTAGTATTATGCTTCCAGCGTAATTGTTGTAACGTAAAGCCAGTCTAGTTCTGTGCCTCCAGCTTAATTGTTGTATTGAGATATGCCTAGTACTATGCTTCTAGCTTAATTGTTGTGATGTAAATCCAATTTAGCATCGTGCTTCCAGCTTAATTGTTGTGACGTAAAGCCAGCCTAGTACTGTGCTTCCAGCTTAATTGTTGTAACATAAAGCCAGTCTAGTATTGTGATTCCATCTTAATTGTTGTGTAGTCTGCTAGCCTCGTGTTGTGATGATGAGCCAACCTCGTGCTGTGATGATGCGACTAGCCTTGTGCTGTGATGATGATGTATTAGTTTTATACTAATTCATACTGATGTAGATGATGATTTCATTCCACTGAGAATGACGATGTTGTCGATGAGAAAAAACTTCTGATGATTTATAGATACGCTAGTCAGTGTTCCAAGATGATATTGATGATGTTGTCCTCTCACCCACCTGATGTTGTTGATGATGATGTCCTCTCTCTCGCATGATGTTGTCGAATACCCTTCTTGTTAAGGGGGAGTGTTGAAATAATGTAACTGCAAAGTGTATTCTAATTATTATTATTGTATTATTCATTAGATCAATCCTCTATTGTGGATTGATCATGTCGGCTATTGTAAAAGACCAAATCCCCTTTTGTGGATTGGTCAAAACATAATTGTAATAGGCGGAATAAGAAGTCGGCCCCAGAATATATTAAAGAGGCCCCATAAGATATAAAAGGTGGTTATAACCACCCAGATTGAGAAGTCATCCCTACCAGTGAAAAGACACCTCCACACGTGCCAGAGTTGTATAAATAAGGAGGCTAGCACCTCACTTAGACACACACTCACTTGTTCATTGAGAAGCAAGTTTCAGAGTTGCAATTGGAGAAGAGAGAGAGAGAGAGAGAGAGAGAGAGAGAGAGAGACTCATTCTTGGGAGAGGACTTTCTGTTTTTGTTTGAGTTATCTCTTGCCATTGTATTGGCTATCTATAATAAGGAAGTTTTGTTGGGTTTTCTCCCCCATGATGGTTTCCCNTTGTGATTGTGTATTTCTCAATGATCCTATCTTATGCTATTGTTATCTAGTGAAATGCAAAGAACTCTAATAATAGCTTAAACCTTAACATTGGGGGCTCCCTCATCAAATCAAATCAAATCGACTAGTTGTCGACTATCACTGAGCAACAACTCTTATCATTAAGCCTAGCTTCCATATTTGAATAGATTAAAGAAAAGGATAAACAACTAGGATAAACACAGACTAGAAAATAAGCTATAAACCTCTGAGGTCAGAAGGCTAATTCATTGGGCATGGAGTGTCAGTCGTAAGAACAGAAAATCTAAATATGGAAGGTGGAAGAATAATCAAAAGATATTTAAATCTCAAACATAATAGAGGGCTGAAGCAATCTCTATAAGTCCGATATGAAAAGAGTGGTTTTGCTGAGCATATGAACTATCAATTCAGCAAAAGAAACTCAAATGCATGTAAGAAGATATATCAGGATTATGGATCATATTATATGAAAAGGAAAGAATATTTTTTCTCTTACTCATAAGGCTTGATAATGAATCCACAGGTCCAGTCAATGGTCACAACATATATAAGAAAATATGCTGTCGTTGGATGATTCCTTAAATGTTTGAGACAATGGAAGCTGTACCAAATTGTCACATCTCTAACCTAAATCTTACAACAAAATAAAGAAGAGACAGTGATGACATTAGAGAAGCTTAATACAGGAAAACCAAAGACGAGAAGGTTCTAATTGGACTGAGCAATGAATACATTAATCCTCTAATTTCATAAAGTCTTCAACAACCACATAGGTCTTGGGAACTCAGTATCTGGCTCCAAATTTCTCCTAACCTGCCCCCAATTACATTCTAGTTGATAGAATTTATAACAATTACAATACCTAAGCTATTACTAGTGTTTACTTTTTATGAAACAAAACTTATCAGTAAACTAAAATAAAAGCAATCTATGATTTTCTACAAGAAATCTGGGACAGTTGAATCTGCTTCCCTGTAATATGGAGCTCATTCCAATCCTCTGTCTGGAAAAGTAAACCCGAATATTAATCCTCATTCATAAAATCTGGGATTGATTCTTTGACTGCTTATGCCATGGAGAGATTTGTGGATTTGTCTGAAAGTCCTGGATTTATTTTGGTAGGATCACGATCTTTTTTTTAAGTCTGGAACAATGTTTGATTTTAAAAAGATATTCCTCCATCAAGTCTAGATCCCCTGGAACAATGTTTGATTTTAAAAATATATTCCTCCATCGAGCCTAGATCCCCTGAAGTTGTTTGCTTAAAATCTGGAATTAACACCTTGTTTGTCTTTTATATGCTCTGCCACCTGTTAACCAATTGCCTTCAAATCTGGAACGGATTGATCAAAATAATCCCAGAGATGTGGCACTTGGACACTCTCGATACCAACCATGATTTTTCACACTTCACCAATACAAAAGGTATTAGCGATGCCTTTATTCTCTAATATTCCTTTGGATGGCTCAATTCTCTGCTTGATTGGTCATGATAGATCTCTATATGAATTTGACAGTCCATATACCCTTCAACGCTACTCCCTGATGAGTCAACATGGCGACATCCAATAATGCACAATCACCCGGATTGTATATGTCCTTTTCTTATATAAGGGATATAGTTACAAACGATGCACTGGTTTGAGAAGCTCCATCTCATTTAAATACAAAGGGCATCTTAAATTGAAAATTTCGAGAATCATCCAGAAAACCAAACGATGATGCTCACTGTTTCACCCATGAAAGAATTACATAATCCTTTCCTCGGCCCTAAAAGGAATCCACACCTGCAACCTCAATTGAATACGGAACATCAATCCATCTCGACCCTGAAAGGAATCCACACCTACAGCCTCAATTGAATACGGAACATCAATCCATGAATTGCAACAACAATTGTAGCCATTTCTTCTATTCTTATTTACCATAATGCCTTAGTATTAGATCATCATATAAACCTTCTCAAAGTGAAATATGTAGGCATAAATCATCTCGAACCAATGGTAGAGAACAAAGTTTTTTTTTCCAGGCAGGAGATCACTTTGAAATTTCTCCCTGTGTGTATCTTCCCTGGAAGAAAAAGCATCACATTCTTCAGCAATATCATCCCCAAAATTAACATTACCTGTAGTGGAAAAATGCTCAACATTTGGAACAGAGAATCTGTTCATACATTGGCTACCATTCACACTTTTCACATTCTATTCGACCACATTGTGCAATATCGATTCCTATGAAATATCCAATTCATTAGGAACAATGCGGAGGGCCACACTAGCATAAAGAAAATCAATAAAAGTCCTTCTGAACTTAAATTTCTTAACAGGTACATGAGCATCCGAAAACTATCGGGGGCAGAAATGATATCTCTTGCAGAAGCTTATCATTTTTTGTCGTTGGAGTTAATGGATCTGGAAGGAAGAAGCACCGATTGTTGAAAATTGTAATTACAAGTCGGTGAGATCTTCACGTCTCTGTCGATTTGTCTGTCAGTCAAAATATGTCATTAGCCGAAATGGCAATCAGATTGTCTGAAAGTCTGCAAGTGCAAGGTCACACATTTTCTCAAAAGTTAGTCGGAAAATAAGAGAGCTATAAATGGAGCCGATTTCTATCTTCTCAAATTAAATTAAGTGGTTGAAGACTCAGTCGTTGTTATGGTAGTGTTTAATGTTGAGTTGATCTTACCTTATGTAGGAAGCCACAGTCGGAATCTATATAAGTCTGAGTCGTTCAATGAATATTTGATGCATAATAGATGTTGAAGAGAAGAATTTGATGCACAGAGAAGAAGCGGAGAGGTAGAAATGACCAACAGCAGCTGACGAGTTGACATAAGAAGTATTAGAGCCGAAGCTCATTTTTTGTCTTTGTATTCTGTAAACCACGCGCACTGCGCCGAAGTTCATTAAAATCAAGTATTTTTTGTTTTGACAAGTTTCTGTCTTATTTCTGAGTTTATGTGCTAAGCATAGCACCGTTTTATTCTACATTCGTAAATCATTTTATTAAGTGGGTATATTCTTAGTGCGCAACAAACTGAGCAGTCTATGTACTACACAATGGTTTTGAGAACTCTGTTGCATAACCTGTTTGGTGCATAGTATTTCAAACTGCATCGCGCAAAATAGACTGCACGCACCCTCGTCAACCCTACAAATTGGTATCATAGCAGGATCTATCAGAATAAGTTTGTCAGAGCATAAACTTTGTTGAACGTGAAATATGGCTTCTATCTCAAATCTGCAACCTCCCACTTTTACAGGAAAGAATTGTGAGATGTGGTCCTTGACCATGAAAGCCTTGTTCTGAGGTCAATATGTATGGGAAATAGTCGAGAATGGCTATGTGGAACCAGTAGATCAGGAAACATATAATTTCCTCACACAAGTTGAGAAAGATGTCTTGAAAGACCAAAGAAAGAATGATGGAAAGGCATTGTTTTACATACATCAAGCCATGCATGAGAGCATACTTCCAAGAGTTGCATCAATAAAGCAAGCCAAGGAAGAATGGGACATATTACAAACCTCTTATCAAGGTATGGACAAAGTAAAGACTGCAAAAATGTATATTCTTATAAGAGATTTTGAAACCATGTTAATGAAAGATTCAGACTCAGTAGATTCATTCTACACACACGTCATTGGACTGATAAATCATATTAAGTCTCATGGTGAAACCATAGATGACAAAAAAGTTGTTGAGAAGGTTCTTAGGAGTCTTCCTCCTAAGTTTGATACCATTTTTGTGACTCTAGAAGAAGGAAAAGATCCGAGTTAGTTTAGCCTAGATGAACTGCAAGCTTCCCTCATCAATTGTGAACATAGATTGAACATGTCAAATATCTTATTAGAGAATGTTTTCTCTGCATAGTCATCTATAAGTCCTGGAATAGGAAGGGGGAGAGATAACCCTAGAGGCAAAGGAAGAAGTTATGAAAGAAGTGGATGCAATAGCAATCCTGGAAATACTGGTGGAAGAGGTCAAAACCCAAGTACCAACCAGTCAACTTGTCAAAAAACTGAGAAATCAAAGATTCAATGCCAGTACTGTAAGAAGTATGGACATTATGCATATGCGTGCAGAAAGAGACAACATAATCAGAACAAGCAAATTCAAGATTAGTCACACAACACAAATAACCGAACCCGCCCTATGTTTATGGCGCATGTTGTAGTTGTGCTTAGCACGAAAGAAATACCTAATATAGTGTCACCAGTTGAATGCAATGTTTCTCAAGCAAGTCCATGTGACATATGGTACTTAGATTCAGGCTACAGTAACCACATGATATGAAACATAGAGTTTTTTTCTAGTTTGGATGAGTCAATCTAAACCAAGGTTACACTTGGAACATATATATAAGTCATTGTCTTAGGCAAAGGAAGTATAAACATATTAACTAAACAGGGAGAACATAGAGCTATGTATGATGTATATTATGTTTCTAGTCTGAAGCATAATATGATGAGTATAGGACAACTGTTACAAAAAGGATATTGAATCTACATGGAAGATAATCACCGTGTTATGGATAAATGCCCAAACAAGCTACTTATTGCAAAAATCCTGATGACAAGTAACAGAATGTTCCCATTGACATTAAAGCTAGCCAAGAAGAAGAATAAAAAACAAATTGTTAATAAAAGAAAAAGTGCGCAGCTAAAAACTCCATTTACAGCAGAAAGTGTGCGCAGTACTAATGAAGAAAATAGTGTTCTTAGTATCAAGAAAGGAGAAAATGACGCGGAAATGAAGGCAACATTCCAATCTGAAACACAAGATGACTCATGGCTATGGAATTTCAGATTTGGACATTTGAACTTTGGAGGTCTGAAGCTGCTACACACAAAGGATATGGTAAAAGGATTACCATTGAATGAAAAACCAAAAAGGATATGTGAAGGCTGCATATTTTCCAAGCAACACAGATAATTTTTTCTAGTTCGAAAGACTTAAAGAGAAAAAGCTCCACTGGAAATAGTACATTCAGATATCTGTGGACCAATGAAAACTCCGTCTATAGGAGGAAGTACTTATTTTCTAACATTTATTGATGATTTCTCAAGAAAGACATGGATTTATTTCCTAAAGCATAAATTTGACGCATTGGGTTGTTTTCAGCAGTTTAAATCACTTGTGGAGAAACAAAGTGGTTATTACATCAAGTGTCTAAGAATAGATAGAGGAGGAGAATATATTTCAACAGAATTTCAGAACTTGTGTAAAGTTCATGGCATCTACAAGCAATTTACCGCGCGATATACACCACAACAGAATGGTGTCGCAGAGAGAAACAACAGAGCCATCATGGAAATGGTGCACAGTATGTTGACAACCAAACATTTATCAAATGAGTATTGGGCTAAGTCAGTAGCAACTGCAGTATAAGTCTTGAACAGATGTCTGACAAAGAGTGTGAAGAATAGAATTCCTCAGGGAGAATGGACAAGATCAAAGCATAATGTGGCGCACTTAAGATATTCTGGTTGCGTCACATATGCACATGTTCCAGATGAACTGAGAAGGAAGATGGACATTAAAGGATAGATATGTATATTTTTTGGGTATTCTGAAGAGACAAAAGGATACAAGTTGTATGACACTGTCGCAAGAAAAGTCATAATCAAACGCGATGTTTAGTTCATAGAGAATGAAGCATGGGATGGAACCATAGAAAAGACATTCAAAATAATTGACGCAATGGAGCATGATGATACAGAAGATGAAGTGGTGCAAACACCATGCACAGGACAATGCGCAGTCCCGTCTACACCTAGCATTGCAATGCAAATTACTACACATAATACTCTAGCAAGAACAACAAGTGCGCAGTCTACACCTAGAGCAAAACAAACACCAACAAGTAGTCTGAGTACTTCTACATCTCCATATCCAACATTAGCAAGTCTGATACCAAGAAGGACAAGAAGTCTACGTGACATCTATAATGAAGATGCAACAAATTCATTTTCAGTTTTTGCTTTGTTTTCACAAATAGAGGATCCATTAACTTTTGAAGAAGTTGTCAAAGAGGATGAAGGAATCAGATGCATAGAGAGAAATCAAACATGGAAATTGGTAGATGTACTTGATGACAGGGATGTCATAAGTGTCAAGTGGATTTATAAAACCAAACAAAATGCAGAAGGAAAGGTACAGAAGCAAGGCAAGATTAGTTGCAAGAGGCTTTATAAAACAACTTGGAATTGATTTCAATGAAACATTTGCACCAGTTGCAAGCATGGACACAGTCAGAACGATGTTAGCAATTGTCGCGTAGTACAAATGACCAATTTATCAGATGGATGTAAAGTCAACATTCTTGAATGGAAACTTAGAAGAAGAAGTATATGTGGAACAACCACATGGTTATGAGGTTCTAGGACAAGAAGACAAAGTATATAGATTAAACAAAGAATTGTATGGATTAAAGCAAGATCTAAGAGCTTGGTATAGTCGCATAGATTCCTATCTCACACAGAATGGATTTCAAAGAAGTGAAAATGAGCCAACACTGTACATCAAATCAAATCAGCAAGGTAATGTGTTAGTTGTGTTTTTATATGTGGATGATTTGATATTTACAAATGACTTTGGCATAGAATATTTCAAGTCAGTCATGAAGGATGAATTTGAAATCACTGATTTGGGGCCTATGAGATATTTTATGGGAATAGAAGTGCACCAATCCAAAATTGGTATATTTATCTCATAGTCCAAGTATGTGCATACAATAATGAAAACATTCAATATGGTGAATTCAATAGAAGCACCAACACCTTTCATAATAGGATTGAAGTTAAGCAAGGAAGATAAAGGGTTCAAAGTGGATCCCACACTGTTTAAAAGATTGGTAGGCAGTCTTATGTATCTAACAACAAAAAGACTTGATATTATGTATGGAGTGATCATAATCTCAAGGTTCATGGAAACTCCAAAATAATCACATTAGAAAGAAGGAAAGAGAATTATGAGATATGTGAATGGAACAAAATATTTTGGCATGAAGTACTCCACTTCAGAAGATTTCAAACTCATTAGATACACTGACAACGATTTTGGAGGAAGTATTGATGACAAGAAAAGTACCTATGGGTACACATTTAATTTTGGAACAGGTATGGTATCATGGGCATCAAGGAAGCAACCCATAGTGAAACTTTATTCAACAGAAGAAGAGTACGTTGCAGCCACAAGCGCAATTTTTCGAGCAGTATGGATGAGAAGGATGTTAAAAGATTTGTTGTAGGAAAAACAGGAGCCAACTATAGTTTTCAGTGACAACAATTCGGCTATCATGTTGTCAAAGAATCATGTGTTTTACAAGAAAACCAAGCACATTGATACAAGGTATCATTTCATCAAGGAATTGGTGAATAACAAAGATATTTGTTTACAATTTTGCAGGTCAAAAAAACAAATTGCAAACATTTTTACAAAGGCTTTAGCAAGAGATGCATTTCAACATTTGCGCAGTAGTGTGGGAGTCTGTGCAGTAATAGATGAGTGATGGTAAAATGAAAACTCAAAGTTTTGATGAAATGTTTTTTTGTAATCCCACCAACTTATAATTAAGGGGGAGTGTTGGAAATTGTAATTACAAGTCGATGAGATCTTCGTATCTCTGTTGATTTGTTTGTCAGTCAAAATATGTCAATAGCCGAAATGTCATTCAGATAGTCAGACAGTCTACAAGTGCAAATTCACATGTTTTCTAAAAAGTCAGTGGACGAACAAGAGAGTTATAAATGGAGCTGATTTCTATCTTCTCGAATTAAATTAAGTGGTTGAAGAATCAGTCGTAGTTATGGTAGTGTTTAATGTTGATTCGGTCTTAGCTTATGTAGGAAGCCACATTCAGAGTCTATATAATTCTGAGTCATTCAGTTAATATTTAATGCATAATAGATGTTGAAGAGAAGCAGTTGATGCACAGAGAAGAAGCGAAGAGGTAGAAATGACTAGAAATAGCTGAAGAGTTGACATAAGAAGTATAAGAGCCAAAGCTCATTTTTGTCTTTATATTCTGTAAACCACGCGCATTGCGTCGAAGTTCATTAATATTAAGTATTTTGTGTTCTGACAAGTTTTTGTCTTATCTATGAGTTTATGTGTTAATCATAGCACTGTTTTATTGCTCATTCATAAATCATTTTATTAAGTGTGCATATTCTCAACGCACAACAAACTAGGCAGTCTGTGTACTACACAGTGGTTTTGATAACTCTGTTGCGTAGCCTGTTTGGTGCGCAGTATTTCAAACTGTGTCGCACAGAATAGACTTCGCGCACCCTTGTTGACCCTACACCGAGAACATCAAATTGTAGAGGAATATTAACACCTACAACACCTGCAATGGAAACAAGCTATTCCACCATCCACGTGTCCATTCAATTGACGAATGTCATCTATTATGGAAATTGATTTGTGATATTGATAACCAGCTAGAGAAAACATGAAAACAATGTCGAGCTGCCATGTAGCATTAAATCAAAATGAAGAAAAATGCCTTTCACGTCCGCCCCTCCTTGTTAAACACCAGAGAAGTTAAAATGAGAAATACCATATGAGACATCGATGTGGACGTTGAGATATAGGTTGATCATTGATTTCTGTTTGCAATGAATAATTGGATCATCAAATCCCCTTAGTTGATTATTCAAAACATTAATTAAAAAAATCCTTTCATTTAGAGTGCCCTTATTTATCATTGGATTTTGGTTTTCCCAAAGAGTAGAAGTGTGGGCCTATCCATTATGGGTCGAGGAAAAAAGGTTCTATAAACATTTTGAGACATGGTTTAAAATCTTCAACGCACGGTTCCATCTTGAACTCATTATCATATAAAGGAAAATCAAATTAATGAAAATCCCTTACATAGGCCAAAGCTTTCCAAAAATTAAACCAAGACCAAAACTTTGTTTCAAGTTAATAAATTATTGACAAAGACTTTTTAATGAAAAAAATGACTAGGAATTGGGGACTATGATGATGAAGGACAACGATGAATTATGGATATTGATTGAATTGGAATTCTGAGATGGTGGGAGATTGGCAGTTTTAAGCTAGTATTGGAATTTTTTTTGGCAATGTTGATCTATGTTAAAATAGAGAGATCATATATTGAGAGGTAATAAGAGGGATCATTTACTTCCGCAAACCTATTATAGAATTCACCCACCTCTAAGACTAGATGTGAAGAGAGAAGATAGTTTTTGTTATCAGTTCCCAACTAAAACATTATTGATATGTGCTAGGAATCAACAAAAGAGAGGTTGACCCATTGTATATTTCTGATATTGTTGGCCCTTGACCAAGTTTTGGAGATCCGTGGTCAGGATTGACCTATTTTGGGACTTCGACAGGCTATTGAAGGCGGAGCACAAGCCGAAGAGGAGATCATGGAATCTCGGCCCCTTTTTAGGGCATTTTTGGGTTTTGGGCTTATGTAACAGGTATGGGGATGTTGGCCCATGGGTTTACCCATGTTTAGGCCCTTTGGTAATATATAAATAGGAATCTAGGAAATGTAAGTAAGGTGTGTGTGATGCTAGGTGATAAGTATTTTTCTAATTGCAAGTAATTGTAAGAAGCTTTGTTCTTAGTGTATGTTGAGGCTATAAAGATGAGTGTGGGTCATCTATAGTGTTGTGTGCACAGACTGTGTAAGGAGGCTTTGTGCTATGATCTAACTCGGGGAAGGAAGATCTAGTGAGGTGTGCGCAGATCTCCTTTCCTCTGCGGAGTAAGGTGTTGATGCTATGTGTCTGCAAGAAGCTTCACCGAAGATAATAAAGAAGAGAAGAGTTGGTGGCGTAGCCCCAGGTTCAGGGTGAACTACATATATCCTGTGTTATGGTTTCTTTGTGCATTGTGATTGTTTTATTGTTCATATGGTTAACTCTTAGTGTGGTAATGTATGCTTAGATAGAAATGATATTATAGCTCAGTTCTTAGTGATGTGAATGAATGATATATCTGATCTATTCATCCATGCTAGGTGCTTAAATGTGTTAGATCTAATTGAATACTGCGTTGCTCTATTATTAGGGTTTATCTACACTGTAAACAAAGGTTAAATAATAATGAACTATAACTACTAAGTGCTCTATTAAGGTGTTACAATCACATATGTGTGTCCCAGCTAAGTTTGCAGACATTGGAGTCCTGCAACCACCCCTGCCTCTACCTCGGGTGAGACTTCATCTACTTCGCAGGTGTTGTCGAAAGGGTCGGTAGTTAGGTTTTTGTTGGTGTGTTGTTGAAGCATTGAACCCTGGGATTTCTCCTATGCCAATAGATATTTATTGAGTTCAGTTTCATTTACTGGTTGGAGACAGAGGTAAATCAATAAAAAAAATCAAGAAATATTTGTTGATTGATTTCAAGTTGCTGGAATTGTTTTACATTGACTGATTCATATTCTAATGAATTGATTAAGTTAGATGGTAAAAAAATTGTGAATAGGATGATATGAATTATGATGAGAATGAAATGAAGACCAATATATAACAAATAAACACACATAGATATTGCAAGAAACACAAAGATAAGTAATTCTCAATTTCTATTAAAGAATGGAATATGCAGAGACTGTAAAAGAAAATACATAGTGAAATGAACTCGCTAGAATGGTGGCAACTTATGTGTAAGAATATTATTCCAATGAGGCTCCCAAACAAATTTTTAACATATAACGTAGATGAGAAAAACCCTAAACATTCAAAATCACAACCCCAGAAGATGAAAAAACAAAAGGTTTGTGGGCCCCGATGGGGTAGTTGATACGTCAACTTCTGAGGGCATAAATTTTGCATGTGATCTCCATTTGGGGCACTTGGTATCTTGTTGGAAAGGTCTAGACAAGGAGTACGAATTTCAAATGTCCCAATAAAATACTCTTAAATATATTGGGTACTTCCACATAAAAAAAATATCTTTTAGGGCCTCAAAATGGCCCTGGAAGTTTAGGACCCAAAGAACTGTAGAAAAACTACCAAGATGGAAAATATATTTTGAGCCAATGGAATACGATATCGACCAATGATGTCCACATGGATCCGTCCTCCCCCTTAGGAAGCAACATTGAGTGACCCCATCATATGGGGAAACTTCTGTTGAACTTGACCCTTGGTGAGCCATTTTCCTTGGTGTAATAGCTACCCAACTTTGACAACTCGATATAGTTGGATATTATGTCGGCGGTTACCCTTTACCTGTGTTTCCATGATTTGATAAATGGTTTCCTATTTCATATAATCAAGGTTGAGCTATGTACGTGTCAGCGGCTATGCCACTTTTGATGTGTCCATTAGTGGTGGAAACTATGGCTGAAGGAGGTCCACATCGAATATTGGGTGTAATCCAAGGAAGAGGGGAATACTTAACTCATAAGTGTTGTCACCCACATCCTTGGTAATGCTGTGAGGTCCATAACAAAGTCGATGTAGCTTCCATTGGGGTCCCATAAGGTGTTATTTTTGCAAATGCAACCAAACATTGTGTCCTACCTAAAATGTGTGGGGAAACCGGTGTTGATCATGACACTACTTGTACTTAGCATTGGCTTTCTGCAAAATATCGTGGACCTGTTGGCACATGTTCTGAATTCATTCAATGAATTTAGTGCCCTTGTCATCCTCATATTGAACATAGGAAGATTCTATCTGTCTGGATGCAATGGGTAGTGCTACATCAATTGGGTCCAATGGTTGAAATCTCAGGCCCATCTAAAAAGGGTTGTGGCCATTCAAGATATGGAGGGCTTGGTTGTAGCTTTGCTACACATAAGGAAGGTTCTCATCCCATGTGCATGGATGCTTTTATTTGTACATGTGCAAGAGATGAATGATCATCCTATTGATGGGATTTGTTTTTCCATCAGTATGAGGATGTAAGGCAGTGGATTTGGTGAGCTTGGTGTCCAACAATGACTAGAGGCTCAACCATAATGTGCTCAAGAATTTATTGTCCGAAACTAATATGATGGTTTCTGGTAGTATGAAGTGTACCCATAAATACTCAAGAAGAGCTTGGTAGTGGTCTTAGCCATGATACTCTTCTTGGTAGGAAATTAGAATGGCCATCTTAGAGAATCAAAACAGAAACACACAGTCACTCTCATGTTTGGTAAAGGGGAGACCTGACATGTAGTCCATCGATATGGATTCCCAAGGACCGTCGAGAGTAGGAAGAGGGGTGCACAGTCCTTTCTTTTTAATGGATGTCTTGGAAATGGAGGAAGTAGTGAAGGATCTAATATACTTACTAAAATCCTCCGAAAGCTTTGGCCAATAGAAATACTTCTATAGTATTGCCAATGTCTTCTCTATGTCAAAGTGTCCTACCCAAAAATTTTTGAATACAAGGATTTCATATAGATATACAACCATAAAGGAATTGGTGAAGGGGTTCATGATGCCATACATCAACCTCCGAAATTCTTTGGGGAATTTTTCAAGCCAAAGGGCATGACCAACCACTTGAAAATACCTTCTTTAGACTTGAAAACAGTCTTGCATACATCATTTTGTTCTATGGAAACTTGGAGGTAGTTGAATTTCAGATCAATCATACTAAAGTACTTAGCCCACTTGATTTGCTCAAGAAGGTTGTCAATTCATAGAATTGGGTGGGTATCAGTTCTTGATTGTGATCTTATTCATAGTTCTATAATCAATACAAAGTCGCTAGCTCTCGTTTATCTTTTGTATGAGCACGATTAGGATTCTGCAGGTTGAGGGGCTTGGTCTAGTGTGCCCTTTTTTGGGAATATCTTGAATCTGGTGCTTGATTTCCTCATTTTCTAGGAGAGAGGGTCGATACACTAGATCATTAGGCAAAGGCATTCTAGAGGGTATCTCAATTGAATGTTTGTCTTGACAATGTAGAGGTACCATGGTAGGTGAGGTGAAGATGTACCGATATTCTTCCATGACTTTGTCCACTTACTTCTGCTACATAGAGGAGTCTTGTGCGATGGCCATGGATGTGTTCATCACCTACCACTCACTCTGAGAGAGAATCATGAAGAGAAAACATTTCCTAGTCTTGGAGATGACCTTCCTACACTACTTAGTTCAGACCAAATAAATTGTGATAGGGGGAGCTCCCTCTGGTATCCTGTATAATTTTCTAGCCATAGTAATAATGAAAATACGAGGTCTAGACTCATATACAACATGATGTTTACACACATATGGCTAGACTAAAATAACATCACAAACTTCAAGTGGGAAACATCACACAATACCTCATCCTTTAAGGGATTGATGCCATAGGGTAGGTGACACTATTGGCTGAAGCGAAGATCTCATCCTTGGCAAAGATAGCCAATGTTGTATGACTTCAAATGTGGTGTTCTCAACAAATCCAACTGCTTGATGACCTCTGTTGAGATGAGTTTTTTTGGGCTTCTTTTATAAAAAATGAAATGTAGTAGAGCATCATTTACCGACATCCGTGAGTGAAAAAGTTGCTCGCCTTCCTCCGAATCTCCTGTTTCATTTGGATAGATATTGGTGGTAGTGATTGTGGTACTAGGTTATGCGTCAATTATCTTCTTTTCCTTGTATATATCTGAATCGTATTCAAATCCTAGATCTAAATGTGAGGCTTTCATCTTGGCCACCAATGACTGCTTCGAGCAACATTCATTCATGTTGTGCCACGGGATTTTATGGAACTTTCACCACTTCCCAATTTCTTTCATCATATTCCCATTACCTTTCTTGGTTTGCATCTTAAACTAGTTTTCATGAGGTTTTATATCCTTGATTTGTACTTTGTTCTATGTGTTGGGGTTGCCTTTGCTTGAGTTTTGTTGTGATGCATTTGCATATCCAAACTCCCCCTTATTTCTTTGCTTAAATGTTTTCTCGATCTATACAACATATCGATAAGAATATCCAAGTCACTAGATGTCAAGAAACTATTTTTCTATTTGGATGTACCTATATAGACCCCCACGGTATTTTAGGACCAAATGTCGCTCAGAGTCTCTGATACTCAGCTTAGTGTGAAAGGTATGGAAATTATTTGTGAACTCTGACACTTTTTGGTCCCTCTCTTGATGCAGTGTGGTCCATCTCATGTACCGGTCATCATAGTTTCTAATAGGGTAGTATTTATCCTTGACGACATCCATAAAAATAAATGACAAGGAGTGAAATGATATTATACCACTAATCCAAATTATCTTGAGAATGAAATGAAGGCTAAAATATAACAAAGAAACACACATGTAACACACCTAACCTCCTATTCCTCCTTTTTCTGGTAGGATGTTTTAATTTCATCTTTCTCTTAAACTAAGTACTCCAGTTTACCCTGAGTATCTTCTCATCCGACCTCCAGTCATCAATGAGATTCCTATGATAATCTCATTGTAACAACTAGGGACATGAGAATCCCCAATAGGATGACTAGAATCTCTCCTCACCACCAGATTAACGATCGATAGAAATCCATACCTTCGCTTGTCATAATAGTAGGTCACAAGCCTAGAATCCATTCTGTTAGTTTCTCTCTGATCGATCATTCTAAGAAATCTAACGAATCTCAAACAATTAAACCAATGGCTCTGATTATTTCATATTCTTTAATTGCTCACCTTTTGTCACATGTATCTTCAATTATATGTTAAGTGAATCAGTGGTACCAATGACGATCCTATGACTGATATTACATCACTCAACCACTCATTGATACAACCCTTGTTCTCTCTCAGAGTCCTTCAAAATAAGAGTGGATCCACACTACACATCATTATCCATTTCGACTGGCCTGCATCGATGAATCTAATTATCCTTGTTCACTCCATCTGATGGTTAGGGTTCACTCAGGGACTCACAACTACAAATAAATTAATGACATCTTGACCTTCCTCCTTAGAATGGATCACCGTAGATACAACAATTTTCAGCCATCGATTTAACCTTCAATAGATCAACAATATTCAGACTCCCTCATCATCAGACTCTCTTCCTATGCCCTTTTTCCAAGCCTCCAAAATTCCACCTTCCTATAGACCTACATTTGAAATTAGTAGTCAATATTTCAGGGTCTATCCCTCTGGTAGATCAATGATTCTCATTGACTCGAAGTCTCCATCATCAGAATCACTTTGCAACTTTACACCTGGTCACTTCAATGACCTCTTATTTCAACCAATGGTTAGGTTCATTTCACTATACCAAATCAATGATTGTGCATCCTCCCAACTCAATATATGGGTTCTCTTCAGAGGAATGGTTTTTTCAAGAATCAAATGTTCAAGGTATCTTCAATCTTACTCACTAAGGTTCCACCAGACTTCATTAAGATCAGGATTCCACTCTAAAACTCACTAAGGAATCCTCACTTCAAAACCTAATTGGATATTTTCATCTTCCAATCTTTCCATTTCAAGAAGGAGGTTCTTGTATTAGGATTATAGCTCCCCAAGTTGACACAAAATTCTTCCCAGATACCAGGGCTCTCTGGTTACCACTTCCTGAAGGAATATTTATATCTTGCAAGATTTCCATTTCAAAGGCTTGGAATTTTCATAGGGATACACTCTATATATGTACTACTCACTTAGCTATTTAGACTTATGATGTTAATAGTGAAAATAATCATACATAATACATTTTATTTAGGAATTCAACCATCCCTTCATTAAATCACATTAATCATTTTTAAAATAAACATTATACCATCATCACTAAATATAAATTAGACATAGCAAGATAAAAACACTTATCTCTTCAATGAAAGGTTAAACACGCCAATTGATTGAGAGAGGAAGCCTTTCCTCCATACCATAGGTTATGTTGCACTATGTCTTTCTACAACATGTCACCCTCGTCCCAATCCATGATACCACAATGGAATGATTTAGTTGGTATATAGGTACAAAATGGTCTAGGAAGGTTGCTCTCCTTCACTCCACTGGTAACAACAGAAGTTCCCTCTTCCCACTGAGTTCATGACCTCCACAAGTTTATTAGGAACCTTCCCAACTGGATTTCCTCTACACAAGGGAGTCTCTTCTCCGCTACATAGTCCCTCGGTGACCTCCTCTTACCAGTGCCAATTTATCTCCGATAGGAACCAAGTCACAACCCTTTATTGCTCCAGTCTGGATCTGGGTCTTTTCTACACTAGAGTGACCATTAATTTCTTGAGAAATTTTCCTATTTTCCTCAAGGAAGACTTCCTAGCTTCTTTGTTACTAAGAGTGACATGTGTGAGTCTCCTTCTCACAATTATATCTATATGTGAGTATATGACTCACTCTTTTCACTGTGGTTATCTTTGAGAACTCATTTACCACTTATTAGTCTGTTGTCATCTTCTTGAGTGTGTTCTCTCCTCTTCTTCCTTCTCGCTTCTATGATATTCATTATCTTCCTTCCTGTGCCCCCCTTTATCCTCTTCCATGAATTCTCAGGATTCCTATGGCCTATTTTCAAACAAAACCTCCAATTAGGATCCCAAATTCGAAGGGGTAATCCAGGTGTGTCCTTACGTGAGGTTTTAGTTGACTCTTTGCTTCTTCAAGCATCGAATCTGTCAGCAGTTGTAACTACTTAAACCACCAATATTGAACTCCATAACTAGTCACATGGCTCTATACAGTTTGGGTACATTGGAAGGTGATGTATTCAATTTTGCAGGTGAAGGATGGAATGTTGAGAAAACTTCATATTTTCTTCATTGAAACTTCTCCATGCCACCTCACGGGTCCACCTCAACAATCCCACTTGTGATATCATGGCCAGTACTCAAGGATTTTCCTTATCATTCAACTAACTAATGTGTTCTATTAATGTTAACATAATTCCATGCTTTGTAATATTAATATATAAAGTCTTTGTGTAATTTCAATTATGGAGTAAAATAGGGTGTTACATTCCCCTCCCCATTAAAGGAACACCATCTTCAGTGTTTAAAATACCATATGTATACAAATTATACAAAAAATATAAATTGGTATGCAACTCTCATGGCATATTCTAGTTCCCAAGCAACCTCATATTCTCCAAAGTTCTTCTAGTGCACCTTGACCTCTGTGATGGCTCAATTCCAGAGTAAGGTTTCTCTCTTGTCTACGATGCACTGAGTTTCGGGCTTGAATTTTCCTTGTGGTTCCACATGCATCCTAGTCCGATCAATAACATGATTAGAATCATGAAAATATTTTTTTAATAAATATAGTACATGGAACACATTGTGATATCTAACAATAGGTGGCGAGGAAAGTCTATGTTACTGGCCCCACTCTCTCTAGGACTTCAAATGATCCACAATAGCAGGGTGATAACTTATCACATGTCCCTGTCCTTAGGAAAATTATCTTGGGTTTCACTCCGAGATACACATGATCTCCCACATTAAGCACTTTATGAGTTCTCTTCTTGTCTGCATATCTCTTGTTGTCTATCCTAGTCTATTTTCAAATTATGGCTTATCTTTATCATTTCATGTTCCATTTATTTCAACAATTATATTCCATGTGTGATCTTATCCATTGGGTTGTCCCGACTGATTGGAACTCTACATTTCCTGCCATACAAAACGTCAAATGGGTTCATCTTCAATTATTATTGATAACCATTGCTGTATGAAAACTCTACTAGGGGAACATATTCTTCCCACTACTTAGGTTGGTGCATGACATGTAATCTCAGCATGTCCTCTAGCACTATGTTCACCCTTTCGGGTTGAACATCTATTTGAGAATGGTAGGTCATGATAAATCCTAACTACATTCCCAGACCTACAAAAAACCATTTTCCAAAAGTTTAAATTGAAATTTACATCTTTGTCTGAAATTATAGTCTTGGGTAGACCATGCAATCTGAAATTTCCTATGTAAAAATATCAACAACATCTATATCCTTAAAAGTAGATTTTAAGGGAATAAAGTGATCTTCATTGCTCAGCTTATCCACCACTACCATAATTGCATCATGTTTCCTAATTGTCCTTGACAAACCAGTAATAAAATTCATGGAGAGTGTCTCCCATTTTCATTATGGAACTGGTAATGGTTACAATAGTCCCGCATGATGTTTGTGTTCAACTTTGACTTGTTGACACTCCAAACACTTGGTAATGTATTCAATAATGTCTTGCTTCATTCTTGGCTAGTAATAAAACTACCTCACTATTATTATCATCTTCTGATAAGAAGGATGGCCCACATAAGGTCTCATATCGAACTCATCCACAATCATCTACCTTATCTCCATTGAATTAGGAACATACAACATATTGTTGTACAACAAAAATATCACTTGTAAGATAATATTCCTCATATTTCCTCTCTATGGGTTCTTGTTGGAACACTTGTCTTATCTGATTGAAAATCCAATCTTCTTGTGCGTGTATTTTGTTGGAATACTGAGAGGGGGGGGAGGGGGGGGCCTGAATCAATATTACCCTTTTTCAACAATTAGCAGTTACTTTTATGTTTTGTTAATTACCACAATAGATCAACAATAGACTTGTTTGTAAAATCAATTATATAAATATAATTAATATAAATTACAAGGATTTTATGAGGAATAGTGAAGGACACCAATCATTTTTAGAGCACCAAGTCTAGGAGACACAAATCCCTTATTCAGGGAACCAACCCTAGGAAGCACCAACTCCCTTGTTTCTTTAGGTAACCAACCCTAGGAAGTACCAAATCCATTGTATTTAGGGCACCAACCCTAGGAAGCACCAACTCCCTTAACTTACACTTAAAGGATATTAATACTTTCACGCCTCTCCCTTCCACCCTCACTTCATAAGAATCATCAGTTCTTCTTCTTGGACTCTGTTGTTGTTTTGATCTTCTAATATGGACTGCAATACCCTTTCTTCTCACCATTCTTTCTCATTTATATACTCTTCCAACTGGTGTGAGATATGAATAATTGTGTCACTTTGTTTGGACCATCACACCTCTTCATTTTAAATTAACAATAATCTCTATTATTCAAACATTATTGTGAAGGATTTTAATTTAGTGAGAGTGATTTTCATAAATCGATCACAGGTATGGATCAATTTATTTAACTCAATTCCATGTCTATGCAAATATTGCAGAAATTGAATCTTGCAGAGGCACTTGCTTCAAACCATTTACATGTGACCATATGCATAAAACCATGGGATTATTAATTAAGCGATGCACCCAACACCTCATGGCTTATGTTTTCGTAACCCCCAAGGGATCAAACCTAGTCCTCCGGTACTTCAGCCTTTGGGAATTTTCTCTCTCTTCCAATCTTCTAGAGTTTCAACTCTCTGAAGTGGTTACCTCTCACAAGGGTTGATCCAATGGTTGGCGTGATTTTTGGAACCAAATCAACGGTCTAGATTTGATCCTTACACTATCCTTCCACTGCTTAATCCAATGCCTCTGACTTAATCAAAGGTTGATATGGATGACCAATGTTTACTTCGGGACTTTGGGACTTTAGGCCTCTGCAATCTTTCAATATTTCAGAGTACATTTCGTCGATGTGCTTATTAGCACTTTCTACTTGATAACATCCACATGTCCAGGAGCTAGAACCGTGGGATTAACCATTCCAAGTGTTTGTTCTGTCAGCGATATCGACCGTGAATCTTCCTTCTCGACAGACAATCAGATCTTATTTCAGAGCTTTGGGACATTGGGAGTTCAGAGTTCCGGATTATTGCTATTCCAATTTCCACCGAAGTTGGTTAGTGCCAAAATGGTCAACCTGGGAGAGCTTATGTCATTTTTTCACTTCGTTTTGATCTAACAATTATGTGAGAATACGAGGGATCTTAGATCAACAGTTAGCATTGAATTCGACCTTCAGTGCTTCAGGTAATTTTTGGTTTCCCTCAAAGGAAAAACTCCCAGAGTGACGTAACTTTCTGACTTTACTGCTAACTTGGCACTAGCCGATTGGCTTCCATGTGTCACTTATATTTGATAATTTCATGTATGTAAAATTCCGACTGGATGTTGACACTTGTCATCATTTGATTGCACTATGTGTCCTTGCTAACGTGGTCTTGTTGATGTGGCACATGTTCTCCTCTTGGTCATAGGTTGATATGAATCCTTGATCGAACGATTGTGATCAACTCTTATATCAATGGTTTAGATTTATTTTTAGCCTTAGGGACTTTGGGCTATTCGTTCCCAATTCTCAATTATCCCAAAGTGAGATTCCCCGAATAAAAATTGAGCAGTTTGAATTCATCTAAGGATCCATCTTTGATGTGAAAGGATTAACATGATCCAACGATTGTCATGATTTTGTCTATTAGGGATATCATGAATCCTTGATCCAATAGTTGTGATCAGTTCTAGATCAATGGTCTAGATTCATTTCATGTTTCGGGACTTTGGTTTATTCATTCCCAATTCTCAATTCTCCAAAGTGAGATTCCCCATATAAACGTCTAGCAAATTGAATTCATCTCATGATCCATGTTTGATGCGAGAATCTTAACACAATCCAACGGTTGTCGAGATTTCATCTATTTGGGATATTGTGAATCCTTTATCCAACGACTGTGATCAGTTCTATATCAATGGTCTAGATTCATTTCAATTTTCGGGACTTTGGGTTATTCATTTCCAATTATCAATTATCCTAGTGTGAGATTCCCCTATTAAACCTCGAGAAAGTTGACTTCATATAATGATCATGGTTTGTCCCGAAATATACATCATTGGACAAGATTCTCCCTCTATTCTTTTTTAGTTTTACTATGGGGATTTCAATCCTGATCGTGTTTCTGCAATGTGCTTTCCCTTTTGATATTTTTTATTTTTTACTTGGATTCTAACTGATCAAGACCATTGATATATTGGGAATTTGATCCCAATGCTGTTTCTGCATTGCGCTGATCTTTTGAAATATAATACATTGCCTCTCCTGAGATTTAGGTAGATTCCTTTGTGTGTTGTTCATAACAACTCATCATTACATCATAATGACATCGATTGTTTGACACTAATGACATAATCAACATTGATCATTTAGGACCTCTTTGGCATCAATGAAAACACCATAAAACCATGTCCTACATTCTCCCCCTTTGGCATTGATGGCAACCTTTTTTCTTTTTGAAATTTTTGCCTTTATCAATTTCCTACCCCTTTGACAACAATGGAAGAGGGGATATTTATTCGCTCCCCCTGTGGCTATGCTCCCCCTGACCACATGTCCCTTATGATATGATTTATGGTTTTTATTGTGGTTTTTGAATTACTCCTAATTTATGTTGAAGATTTTCAAAATTTCATGGGAAAATGTTTTGTGAAAATGTCTACAATTTGTTCTTTGGTGTCTAGATACATTATTTTAACTATTTGTGGGGTAACCAAATCTCTTAGGAAATGGTATTTAATTGGGATTTGTTTGGTTTTAGAATGCATGACTAGAATTTTAGAGATATGTATGGCACTAGTGTTATCACAGTTAATAGTAATAGGATTACTATATCTTATTTGTAGGTCTTCTAAAATTTTCTTCATCCAAAGAACTTGTGTGCAACAAGATGCAACAACAATGTATTATGCCTCTGCTGTAGAGAGTGATGTGGATGTTTGTTTTTTTCTTGACCATTCTACCATAATTTTTCCTAAGAAAAATTCTCCTCCACTGGTGCTTTTCCTATCATCTATGCTACCTGCCCAATTTGCATCAGTATATGCAGTTAGATTGAAGTATTTATCTTTTGGATACCATAATCCTAGTTCTAGGGTGCCTCAAAGGTATCTGAATATTATTTTTACTTATTTTAAGTGAGCTTATTTAAGTGCATATTGAAATCTCCCCACGATTCCTACAACTTGCATGATGTCATTTCTTGTTGTTGTTGAATAGAGAAAACTTCCAACCATTGATATATACATCGTTTGGTCTACTTTTGTTGAGTCACCTTCTAGACTCATTTTACATCCAATGACCATTGGAGTACCCATAGGTTTATTGTCTTCCATTTGAAATTTCTTCATCATTTCCTTGATATATTTGGTTTGGGAAACAAATATTCCATTTTCTGTTTGATTTTCTTGTAAACCTAAGAAAAATAATAGTTCTCCTAGCATAGACATTTCAAACTCTTTTTGCATTTTGGTTGAAAATTTTCTTCTTAGTGTAGTAAGATTACTCCCAAATATGATGTCATCTACATATACCACCACAACAATCATGTTTTGATCCTCAATTTTGATGTATAGGTTTCTATCAGTAGTCCCTCTCATATATCCCTGTTTTTGTAGGTATTGATCAAGACTAGAGAATCATGCTCTGGGGGATTTTTTAAGACCATACAGGGCCTTTTTCAGCTTGCACACATAGTCTTGATTTTATGATAACAAGATTCCTTCTGGTTGCTCAGCATATAATTCTTCTTCTAGTGTTCCATTAAGGAATGTTGATTTGACATCCATCTAATAGATTTTGAAATTTCTGAAGCATGCAAATGCTAGGAACATTCTGATGGCCTCAAGTCTTACTACTGGAGAGAAAGTTTCTTCAAAATCAACACCTTATACTTGGGAATATCCTCTAAAAACTAATCTAGCTTTGTTCTTTATAATCTCCCAATTTTCATTTATTTTTTTCTTGAAGATCCACATGGTTCCTAGGGATGATTTTAAGGATGAAAAGTTGTTTTAAAATGTAGAAACCTTGGCGAATATTACTAATCCTTCATATGCCAACTATAAATGCTTGGCGATATTTTTGTAAAAATATTCAAATTTCTAAGGATTTTATATAGTTTTTATAAAATTTTGGCGATTTTTAAGGTAAAATAATTTTATCCTATAGAATTTGGGTGAATCATTTTTAAAATAGCGAATCTCTTTTTTGGAAAAAACATGGAAAATTAGGCCATGACCGAAATTTAGCCCCTAAAATCATCCCTGATGGTTCCTATCACATTCTTTTCCTTGGGTCTTGGAACTAGTTTCCAAGTTTGATTCTTCTCTATTTGGTCTAGTTCTTCATTCATTGATTTTATACAATATTTACTTTTGATAGCTTGATTAACTGACTTAGGTTCTATTATGGATAACATTGTTTGTTCTGAGTCAAAAGAGAGTTTCCTTCTTATTTCCACTCGTGCACTTTTATCTCCAATAATTTGGCTTTCAAGATGATTATTTTGAACTCTTTTTGATGGAGCTCTTGGAAAGGGAATTTCTTCATTGTCTTTTTCATAAATATGTGTATCATTTTCCTTTGTTTCATCATAGTCATCTTCTTGCTGAGATTCTACATCATCATCTTCCTGTTTAAATTTTACATCATCATCTTCTTGTTGAGGTATTTTATCAATGCCATGGGATATTCTCTTTTTTAGATCATCTATCTTTACATTGGCACTTTCCACTATCTTTATTAGTATAAGATTATAACATATGTATCCTTTCTTATTAGATGAAGATACTAAGAATATTCCTTCATCAAATCTTGGATAAAAATTTCCTATGTTATCTTCATCATTCTTTATGTAAAATTTACTTCCAAATGTTCTAAAGTGTTTTACATATGTTGGCCTTCCAAACCATAGTTCATAAGGGGTTTTTTCATGGTTGGGTCTCAATTGAGCTCTAATAAGTATGTGAAATTTTGTGTAGATTTCATCTCTCCATAATTTTTCTGGAAGCTTAGCTTCATTTAGCATGGTTCTTGCAACTTCTTGAACTGTTCTATCTTCCATTTCTACAACTTCATTCTGTTGAGGAATCCCGGGAGATGAAAATTGTCTTTTGATACCATGATTTTCACAGAATTGAATGAACTCTTTAGAGGTGAATTATCATCCATTTTCCGATCTCAGACATTTAATTTTGAGATCTATTTCATTTTCTACAAGGGCTTTGTATATTTTAAGTTTCTCAAAGGCTTATGATTTTATTTTTAGAAAGAATACCTAGGTCAATCTTGTGTAATCATCAACAATCAACATAAAATATTGTTCACCATAAGTACTTTTGGTTCTGGTTGGTCCACATATATCTGTGTGAATAAGCTATAATGGTTTTGTTGTGGAATTCTCTTTCGTTTTGAACCTAACTCTTGTTTGCTTTCATATTTGATAATGTTTACAAATATATTTTGAAGGCTAAATCACTTTTGGCAAGTCCCTAACTGCCTTTTCATCGTTGGCTTTCATCAAGTTTTCAAATCTTAAATGTACCAAACTTATATTCCATATCGAGCTTACATCTACTTGGATTAAACAACATTTTTCTTCTTCTTCTATATCAAGGATGTACACATTGCTAGATGTTCTTGGTGCAACTGCCACTAGCTTTCCAATGTCTTTTTTTTCTAATTTAACGTTTATGAGAATAAAAATTAAGTATGTGACCCTGATCACATGTCTAACTTACACTTAGGAGATTTGGTTTGATATTTTCTACCAGAAGTACATCTTCTCCTTTGGTTTTATTATTTTCTAAACTAGCAGTGTCTTTTCCCAGTATCTTGGTTGACATATTATCTCCAAAAGTTACTTTTCCTTTTCCTTTCTTATTTAACTTGAGAAAATTACTTTGATCTCCAGACATGTGTTTGGAACATCCACTGTCTGTGTACCACTGACATCCTTGATTTCTTGCATATAAGGCTACAATGCACTCTATTTTCTTTTTCTTCCATTCTTTTTTATTATGGGAAATATTTGTCTTTTCATCATATTTTGGCAATCTACATTCATGGGTTTTATGGCCATAGTTGTTGCATTTTTGGCATTCAGTATTGAAGTCTTGCAAAGGCAAAAATGAGTTATATTTTCTTTTATTTGTATTGTACTTGTTTTTGTTATATCTTTGGACATTTCTACGATTGTATTCTTCATAAGCTTTGCAGTGCATTGCCTTATGTCCAAAATTATTGCAAGAGTAACAATATCGAATAAATAGATATTTAGGGGGATTCCTTCTGATGATTTTATTTTTCTTGTCATCTTTTACTCTAGTAGGGAGTATTTATTTATGTTTATGTGTAACAGTTTTCAATGGTATCATCTTTGCCTTATTATCTTCTTTTCTTAATGCGTTTTTTAGAGCATATGCGTAACTGATTGGTTTCTTGATAGATCCTTGTGATGTAGAAGTTTAGTCTTGAGTGCATCCAAAACCAGTCTTGTTGTTTGGTGACATTTGAATATTGAGAATTTCATCCAAGATCTTTGAACTATTTCCAAATTGTGACCCCTTCTTTTATTTCTCAATTTCACTTTTTAGTAGCTTAATTTCAGCTTCTAGTTTCTCACATACTTGTTTTTTATTATTAAGTTGTTGTAAAATGAATTCTTCAATTTTATTAGCTTACAAGAGATGGGAATTCAAATAAATGATGGTTTGTTCTAAGTCTTTGATGCTTTTGGAAACTTCCCTCTCTCTTGATTTAGTAGTTTCTTTAATCTCTAGAAGCTCTTCCCTTAGTACCCTATTTTGTTTTTTAGTTTTTCTTAGTACTTCAATTACACTAAGGATTTCTTCTTCAAAGTTCACTTCTTCTCCATCTTCTGAATGGTTATCATCTTGATTTTTGATTCCCATAAATAGAATCTCTGGTTCGTCTTCTTTATTTTCTTATGATGAACTATTGTCTTCTTGTGTAAAGAACATTTTCTTTTTCTTGTAGAACTTATTTTTATTATTAGTGTTGCTTTTCTTCTGTTTTTTCAAGGTTCTTTGGTCATCCCTTTCCTCCTTTTTATGATGGGGATATTTATTGACAAAGTGTCCAATTTTTCCACAGTAGAAACATATTAGAGGAATCTTTCCTTTGTATTTCCCTCTTCCTTTCTTGAGTTTCTTTATGAAGTTGGAAGTTTACTCATCAGATATATATGATAACTCATCATTGGTATTTTTCTCCTGCCTCATCTTTGTTTTATATGCTTTAAAGGTTGTTTCTCTTTTTGATGATTTATCATTCCCTATTCTCATTTCATATGCTGTAAAAATTCCATGAAGTTGATCAACTGCGAGTGTGTCAAGATCGGGCCTATCTTCAATTGTAGAAATCTTTGCAGCATATCTCATAGGTAATGACCTTAGTATATTTTTCACAATAGGTTTATCTGTAAGTTCTTCTCCTAATGCTCTGATTGAATTAACCATTTCATCAACCCTATGAAGGTATTCAACAATATTCTCTTCTTCTTTCATTTTCAAATTTTCAAAGTAAGTTCTATAGGTCTATAGTTTGGCTTCTGTTACTTTGTTATCTCCTTCATATACAACCTCAAATTTGTACCATATCTATTTTCCTAACTTACAATGCATAAACTTCACATATATATAATTTGTCAACCCTTCGAGAATTGCATTAAATTCTCTTGAGTTGTCATTGTAGATTTCTTTCTTGCAACATCTTTGGGTGGAGTAGTTGGTGCAGTGTAACCATCTACAACAGATTTCCAAATATCAAAAGAAAGAGCCAACAAGAATTTTTTCATTCTTATTTCCCATAGAGCATAGCCATCTCCATTGAACAATGGTGCTTTGTTGTTAGACATTCTCTCTTGATGATCCATCTTTAGGATCTACCTTCCAGTTGTTAGACTGTGTTGTAGGCACCCACTATGATACCAATTATTGAAATATTGAGAGAGGGGGTGAATAAATATTACTCTTTTTCAACAATTAGCAGTTACTTTTATGTTTTGTCAATTACCACAATAAATCAACAATAGACTTGTTTGTAAAATCAATTATATAAATATAATTAATAGAAATTACAAGGCTTTTACAAAGAATAGTGAAGGACACCAATCCTTTTTAGAGAAACAAATCTAGGAGACACAAATCCCTTTCTTCAGGGAACCAACCCTAGGAAGCACCAACTCCCTTGTATTTAGGGCACCAACCCTAGGAAGCACCAACTCCATTAACTTACACTTAAAGAATATTAATCATTCCATGCTCCTCCCTTCCAACCTCACTTAATAGGAATCATCAGTTCTTCTTCTTGGACTATGTTGTTGTTTTGAACTTCTGATCTGGACTATAGAGACCCTTTCTTCTCACCACTTTTTCTCATTTATATACCCTTCCAACTGGTGTGAGCTATGAAGAATTGTGTCCCTTTGTTTCGACCATCACACCTCTTCATTTTAAATTAACAATAATATCTATTATTCAAACATTATTTTGAAGTCTTTTAATTTAGTGAGAGTTCTTTTCATAAATCGATCACAGATATGGATCAATTTCTTTAAGTCAATTCCCTATCTCTGCAAATATTGCAGAAATCGAATCCTGGAGAGGCACTTCCTTCAAACCATTTACATGTGACCATATGTGCAAAACAATGGGATTATTAATTAAGTGATGTACCCAGTGCATCATGGCTTATGTGTTCGTAACCCATGACCGAGGATAGAACATAGTCATTTTCTACTTTGACCTTTGGGTGTTTTCTCACTCATCCAATCTTCCGGAGTTTGAACTCTCCAAAGTGGTTTCCTCTTAGAAGGCTTGATCTGATGGTTTGCATTATTTATGGAACCAAATCAATGGTCTAGATTTGATCCTTACACTATCCTTCCACTGCTTAATCCAACATATATGACTTAATCAAAGGTTGATATGGATGACCATTGTTTACTTCGGGACTTCGGGCCTTTGCAATCTTTCAATCTTCCGGAGTGAAATTCACCTAATTTCTTAATAACACTTTATTCTTGATAACCTCCACATGTACAAGAGTTAGGACCATGGGATTAACCATTCCAAGAATTATTTCTATAAGCAATATCGACCGTAAATATTCCTTCTTGACAGATGGCCAGATATTACTTCAGAGCTTCAGGACTTTGGGGGTTCAGAGTTCCAAGTAATTGTTGTTCCAATTTCCATCGGATTTGGTCAGCACCGAAGTGGTCAACCTAGGAGAGCTTACATCATTTTTCCACTATCTTTTGATCTAACGATTATGTGAGAATACGGGGGATCTTAGTTCAATGTTTAGCATTGACTTTGGCCTTCAGCATTTTGGGTAATTGTTGGTTTCCCCCAAAGGAAAAACTCCCATAGTGACGTAACTTGCTGATGTCACTACTGACTTGGAATTGTCGAGTGGATGCCACATGTCACTTAGATTTGAGACTTTCGTGTACCTAAAATGCCAACTAGATCTTGACACTTGTCACAATTTGATTGCGCCATGTGTCCTTGCTGACATGGCATATTTCCTCCTCCTGGTCATAGGTTGATATGAATCATTGATCCAACAATAGTGATCAACTCTTAGATCAATGGTCCATATTTATTTTCGGCCTTCGGGACTTTGGGTTATTCATTCCCAATTCTCAATTCTCCCAAAGTGAGATTCCCCAAATAAACCTCGAGCAGGTTGACCTCATCTAATGATCTATATTTGACGTGAAAGGCTTAAGACGATACAACAATTGTCGAGATTTCAACTATTAGGGATATCGTGAATCCTTGATCCAAGGGCTATGATTAGTTCTAGATAAGTGGTCTATATTCATTTTGGATTTCAGGAATTTGGGTTATTCATTCCCAATTCTGAATTATCCGAAGTGAGATTCCACGAATAAACCTCAAGCAACTCAAATTGATATAATGATCCATCTTTGACACGCGAATATTAACATGATCCATTGGTTTTCAGGATTTCGACTATTTGGGATATCGTGAATCCTTGATCCAATGTTTGTGATCAGTTCTAGATCAATGGTCTAGATTTATTTCGGCTTTCGAGACTTCGGGTTATTTGTTCCCAATTCTCAATTATCTCGTAGTGAGATTCCTCGATTAAACCTTGAGCAGGTTGAATTCATCTAACAGTCCTGGTTTGTTCCAAAATCTACATCAGTGGATAGGATTCTCCCTCAATTCTTTTGTAGTTTTATTTTGGGGATTTAAATCCTGATCGTGTTTATGCAATGTGCTTTTCCTCTTGATCTTTTTCGTTTTGTACTTGGATTCTAACTGATCAATATCATTGATCTGTTGGGAATTGGATCCCGATGGTGTTTCTGCATTGCGTTATTCTTATGAAATTATAATATTCTAGATATAAAAAGTATGCAGAACAAAAATAAAATGCTAGAAATGGAAGATGAACAACAATATATCCATAACAACATCACAATAATATTGAAATGATAACAAAATAACACCAGAAAGAGCACTTTGATTACTGAGAGCAATGTTCACGGGACTCTTCGAGGGGGAAACCTCTAGTCGAGCAGAGCTCTATTACAATAATATCCAATCTAGGGTTCACATACCCTCAAATCCTATTTATACTAAAAGTTTCTATCAAGAGAACCATATAGAGGAAGATCCTTTTAGAAGCGGAAGCTTCTATTAGGTCTTCTTACATTTGATTTATTCTACCTTATTGCAAGGCCTTATTAATATTGACCTTTATTGCATCAAAATACATTATTCTATGTATGTAAGGGGTTAGGTCCCTAACATGTATGCCTCCTTAAAAACAACCTTGTCCTCAAGGCTTGAGATGTGGAAATTGCTGCAGAATGGTAGTTGGTCCCCAAGTGGCATCTACTGGAGTTGTATATTTCCACTGGACTAACACTTCCTTGATGGTTCGTTGACGTAGGCGATGCTCATGTGGGTCCAAAACTGCTTGTGGCTATAGCTAAATGGAGCCTTCTTCGTCCAACTTGGGAAGGTTGGTTTGAGTTTGGCACTTAGTTCCAATCACCTTATTCAAGCATGAAACATGAAAAATGGTATTTATCCTAGATTGACTGGGCAAAGCTAACTGATAGGCCACCTGTCCCACATGCTTGAGAACTGTATAAGGACTATAAAATTTGGGTGCCAACTTCTGACAATGGTCAGCCTTGAGGGATTTTTTGTTGTAAGGTTGCAGTCGAAGAAACACCTGGTCCCCTTATACAAATTGACGTTCAGAGTGACCTTGATCTTCTTGTTGCTTCACGCGATTTTGAGCCATGACTAAATTCTGTTTTAAGGTACAAAGAATAGCCTCTCGAACTGTAAGTGTTTGGTCAACCGCCTAGACCTTTGAGACACCTGGTAAATATGATAGGAATGAAGGTGGCTTTTGTCCATAGACCACTTCAAAAGGAGTCACGCGTGTAGTTGTATGGTATGAAGTGTTGTACCACCATTAAGCTAGGGGTAACCATTGAGCCCAACGATTTTTCTTTTCTGATGCAAAACACCTCAGATATGTTTCCACACACTTGTTGACAACTTCAGTTTGACCATACGTTTGGGGATGAGAAGTTGTGCTGAGATGTGATCGGGTGCCTTGTAGCTTGAATATTTCTTGCCAAAAATTGTTGGTGAAAGTTGGGTCACAATAAAAAACAATAGAATGCGACATGCCATGAATCTTGAAGATCTCATCCATGAAACGTTGAGCCATTGTGGATGTTGTAAATGGGTGTTGAAGAGCACATAAATGATCATACTTGGAAAGGCAATCAACTACCACCATTATAACTAATTTATTACCCGATTTAGGTAAGCCTGTAATAAACTCCATAGAGATATCCCTCCAAGTAGCAGGTGGAATCAAAAGTGGTTGGATTGTGCCAGGAGATTTGATTGTTTCTCCCTTGTTGTGTTGACACACATCACATTCGGCGACAAAAATATGAATCTCTTGTTTCATACAATCCTAGAAAAAATAACATTTGACCCTATCATAGGTTTTGGTAAACCCAGAGTGCCCAGATGTGGGTGTAGCATGAATCTCAAAAGGCATCGTGGATTTAAGTTTTGACTTTTTTCTTAAATACAAATGACCTTTGTATCAAAGCTCATCATGGAGCCATGAGTACCCTAGGGAAAATGGAGAATTGGACTGCAATTGTTGTATTAGATGCAAACTTTTGGGATCATGTAGCCATTCCTAGCGAACGACTTGGAGCCAATCTGGTACCATGAAGGAGAGAGAAAAAAGGGAGCCTTCATCTTCATATTTTCGGGAAAGTGCATTTGCCACCACATTGTCTTTGCATTTCTTGTAAATGATCTCATAATCATATCCAAATAGCTTAGTCACCCATTTTTGTTGCTCTAAGGAGGAAATGTGTTGTTCCAGAAAATACTTGAGGCTTTGATGTTCTATCTTAATTTGGAAGCATTTCCCCAATAGATAAGGGCGCCAAAAATCAACAACATGTAGAATAGCCAGCATTTCCTTTTCATATATTTATTTGCCCAAATTTCATTCAGATAGTTTTTTGTTGGTAAAGGCCAAAGGCCTACCCTCTTGCATAAGGACAACGCCAATAATGTTCCCTGAAGCATCACATTCCAGGACAAATTTCTTTGTAAAATCAGGAAGGGCCAGGACTTTAGTGGTGCACATGGCCATCTTCAAGGTTTGAATAGCCTGAGCAGCTGCTGGGGTCCAAGTGAAAGAATTATTTTTAAGGAGTGTCATGAGAGGTGCCACAATATTTCCATAATTATTAACAAACTTGTGATAATAACCTGTTAGGCACATAAATCCTCACAAGCTTTTGAGAGTCTTGGGGTGAGGCCAATATTGCATAGCTTCAATCTTTTTAGGATCCACGCTAACATTGTTCTTGCTAACAAGATGGCCCAAGTACTCGAGTTCTGAGGCGCCAAAAGCACATTTAGATTGCTTCAAGAAAAGTTGGTGTTGAGAGAGTAGATGGAGAACTCGGTCCACATGAGCAAGGTGGTTTGTCTATTTTTTTCTATAGATGAGGACAACATCAAAGAAAACTAAGACAAAATGATGGAGAAAGGGGGAAAATAATTGATTCATGAGGCTTCAGAAGGTGGAGGGGGCATTACACAAGCCAAAGGGCATGACCAAAAACTCATAGTGGCCTCATGAGTTCTAAAGGCAGTCTTAGGAATGTCTGCCTCTTTCATAAGGATATGGTGGTAGCCAGAACAAAGATCAAGTTTAGCAAATAACCGGGCACCACTCAATTCATCCAAGAGGTCATCAATGATAGGAATGGGAAATTTGTCTTTAATGGTGAGTTTGTTGAGGGTGCGGAAGTCAGGACACATGTGCCAAGAACCTTCTTTCTTCAAGACCATGACCACAGGAGAAGAGTAGGGGCTCGTACTAGGGCAGATAATGCCTTTGTTGAGAAATTCTTGAACCATTTTCTCAATTTCATTTTTTTGGGAAAAGAGGTGACAATAGGGAGGGATATTGGGAGGGAGTATTCTTGGTATAAGGGGAATGGAATGATCATGAACACCATGGGAAGAAGGAAGTCCCTGGGGAGTGGAAAATACAACTTGATGTTTATATAGGATGGATTGGATGTCTTGTAGCACATAGGGTGTCTCAGTTGCCTGTATGGCATGGAGTTGGGAAATAACGCTAGAATGACCTTTTTTTAGCATCTTTTCCATGTGATGGGAACTAATGATCTCTGGTGAACCGATGGTGATGCCTTGGAACATTTATTTTTGGCCTGTCTGGTCAAGTTGTATGGTTAATTCCTTTAAATCCATGAGAATGGGACCCAAAGTCCTTAGCCAGTCTATACCCAACACAATGTCACAACCACCCATGTCAATAGAAAACATATGAGATTTCAGTGGTAGTCACCAATTTGGGGATGCACATTTTCACTCCTTCCACATTTCACGGAGCCACTATTGGCAATCATGATTTGGAAATTATTGACTACATGGATATCACAATTCTTTTCTTGGGCAATGAAATGATGAATAAAATTATGGGTGCTGCCACTATCAACCAGAATGATGACCTTCCTATGCTTGATGTGACCAATTAGCTTGAGGGTTTGGGGAGTAGAGAAATTAGTGAGAGCATTTAGGGAAATGACCAACTCTAATTCAGGAGGGTTTGAGGAAGGGGTTATGTTTGTGGTTTCAGGTGACTCAGACACAAGGGGAGTTTTAACATCCTATTTCAAAACATCCTCTGAGATGGCCATAAAAATATTTTGTTCCTTACACCTGTGGCCCGAGAAATATTTGTCATGACAATTATAACAAGGGCCTTTGAGTTGGCATTCATCCATTTTAACTCTGGTCAATTTTTGGATCTTTAGTGGAGCAGAGGGGGTAGTGGGATTTACTGGTTTAGTGCGAGGAATAAAGGGGGGTTTCTAGTTTCAATAAGATACAAGTTGTTGTGCTTCTTTCTCTATTTTAGTAGCCTCCACCCAAATCTAAGGCCGAGCCATGAGGACATGGGCATGAATCTCATTCTTGAGGCCACTGATAAAACATTCTTGGAAAAAGGCATCAGACATGCCCTCTGTCCGAAAAGTCAGGCGCTCAAAAGAAACTATAAAGTCTTCCATTGTTCCTGATTGTTTCAACTTTGTCAAATGTACTAAATGGCTGGTGTCAGTTTCAAAGCATTCATAAAGTTATGCCACAAAGTGTGTCTAAGAAATATACCCTTGACGGGAAGTTTTTCTCCATTGCCACCATTGCCAATGTTCTTGATCTAGATGGAGAACACCATACCAGAGTTTTTCCTAGTCATCTGTAATGATGTATAAAGAGAAATAATGTTCCATTTGGGTTACCCAACCATTGGGATCTGAGCCATCAAATTTGGTCACATCCACCTGTGAAAGGCGTAGGTCACGCTGAAAGTGATGGTGCTGAAAATTATGGGAAGTTTTAGCATCAGTATGTGGGGGTGGGTCAGATAAAGGGTTATCTGCAGGGATATGTGGCTTGGTGTAGATCATCGAAACGACATATTCAAGCTGGGTAGTCATGTCTTGTTTGAGTTCCTCGATTGAGGTGGTTATGGAGGACTACATGGTTTTATTGATGGTGGAAACATTGGCACTGAGTTGTTTCACTTCTTGTTGGGTCTCTGTGAAATTAGATTGCAAGGTATTGAAGCGAGCTTCTAAGTATTGGCTACGGGTATGGGCCATGATGACAAGGGAACCGAAATGGGGTGGGTGGGGTAAAATAATTTTATGAAAAATTATATGTATGAATGTGATAAGGGCGAAGAGATAAATCCAATGGAATAGGTCTCAAATAATGGTGCAAAAATTTCCAATGGATATATATATATATATATATTTTTTTTTAATCATGCGGAGTTATACTTTGGTCTAAAGAATATTGTAGTGATGAAATGCCCAAATGCTTAAACATGAAGAAATGTGTAGTGAATTGGCAACCCGAACACAGTTGCGTGGAAATAGATCTTGTCTATTTTAATTTTTTTTTTGTTTCCATCCCCAAGGGTTATGTATTCAAGGGTTCTACAGACAAGGGTTTTCCCTCTGCTATAGTTCTCTGAGATACGTGCGAGGTCCAACAGTAGCACTCGGACCAATATATCAGGGCACTAACTAAGGAGGCTAGACCATGTCCTTTGTCGTACTACCTGACTAACCAGGTACTAGAGAGTATCTTCCCAAGTGTTGTTCTCAGTGGCACTATAGCAGTCAGACGGTCGATTGGTTTATCTACAAAGGGCTTCAGGAAATCTAGGCCGATCTGTATACAGGTGTTGTCTGATGTGCTACCACTCGAAGGGGTACCAACAGGGGTTACAAGGGTGGCCAACATATGTGCACTTAAGAACAACTTGTATTTCTTGCGTGTATGAATCCTTCAATTGTGGGTTTATGCGCATAACAACAGATCTTTATGGCTTAAAGACGTCAGAATACGTCTCTACCCTGGAAAAAAAGTAACCCACAATTTTCTACCAAGGAAAGTGCTTTGATACCACTTGTAATATTCCAGATATAAAAAGTATGCAGAACATAAATAAAATGGTAGAAATGGCAGATGAACAACAATATAACCAAAATAACACCATGATAATACTGAAATGATAATAGAATAACACCAGAAAGAGCACTTCGATTACTGATTGCAATGTTCACAGGGCTCTTCAAGGGGGGAAACTCCATTCGAGCAGAGCTCTATTACAATAATATGCAAGCTAGGGTTCTCATACCCTCAACTCCTATTTATACTAAAAGTGTCTATCAAGAGAACCATCTAGAGGAAGATCATTCTAGAAGCAGAAGCTTCTATTAGGTCTTATTACATTCGATTTATTCTACCTTATTGCAAGGCCTTATTAATATTGACCTTTATTACATCGAAATTCATTGTTCTACCTATGTAAGGGGTTAGGTCCCTAACAAAAATCTGATACACAACCTCTCATGAGCTTTAGTAGATTGCTCTGCATGTTGTTCATAACAACTCATCATTACATAATAATGAAATCTATTGTTTGACATTAATGACATAATCAACATTGATATTTTTGTCCCTCTTTGACATGAATTCCAACACCATAACACCCTTTCCAACATATTCTAATTCTCTTTTTGATGTCAAACTCTCCTACACTTGCTACTACTAAGTGCATTGTTTGCACACTTCGACTGAGTGCATATGCTACTCTATTTTATTTTCCTTTTATGTGTTTGATATCAAAATAAAAATCACTAATCAGTGTATATTTTAACCTTGTACAAACAATTATTCCAAAAAAATTCTTAATAAAACAGAAAAGGTACAATGGCACACAGACACATTACACATATATTTTTACCCTAGAAACCCAAATCGGGAAAAGAACAACCTGTTTAGAGCCATACCTCTAATGTTCTATTAATTATATTCATTGTTGACAATACAATATGCATATAGGATCCCATGGCATCCAAACCCCTAATCCATTGACTTATATTAGTCAACAACCCTAATTCCTTAACCAAAATTAGAAAACCATTGGAAAAAAAAGTATGTGCCAAAAAACAAACACAAAAAAAAATTGGGGGCTCTGGCCCCACAACCCCAACAACCCTCTCTACTAGGGGTTTATAAGAACCCCCTAGAGCTCATTTTTTCCCATATGAGTCTACAATACATGGGATCAATTTTTCAAAGAATATAACACATACCCAACATTCTCCCACTTGTTTTTTTCTTTGCATACAGGGGGTTATAGGTTTACATGGTCAACAATATTGGGAAGAAGTGCCCATAGATTCTATAAACCAAGAGAAATGATCAGTGCTCACATATTTTTCTAATGAATCTACAAAATTCTCCAAAGTCTCCACCTTCATCAACAAACACCTTCTTGTCTTCAACCATTTCTCTCACAAATTGATACTGAAACTCAATAAGATTTGTCTTTAAATGATAAGTTGGGTTCTTCACCAATAATATTGCACTCTGACTGTGAAAATATATCCTTACAAATTGTTGTACTAACCCAATACCTGAACACAATATGTGCAATTCTATTGCTTCCTTTCTTACATAAGTGGTTGCCATGTATTTAGTTTATGTAGTTAAGAGTGCCACTACAACCTGTCGTTTTCTCATCGAACAAATTTCTCCTCCAAACAGGTTAAATGCATACCCACTTGTAGATATTATATGATCCAGATCTCCAACCCAGTATTCATACACAAATCAATGTATTTCCAGCACTCTTTCCAATCTTGGTCTTCCTTGGTTCAATGTTCAATGCTCCTTTCCTGGTTTTGACATATACCTTCTCAAAACTCTCACTACATGTGCAATGTCTGGTCAAGTATAGACCACTTTGTACATCCAACTGTCAATCACACTCACATATGGCACACAGGACATGTCCTCTTCCTCTTCTTGTGTCTTGGGCCATTGTTCTGCAGATAACTTTACAACTACATGAATATGAACTTGAATGGTTTACATTCCTTCATATTAAACCTCTTCAATATTGTCTCCAGATATTTCCTCTAATTTAACTATATTTTCATGTTTTCCCGATCTATTTTAATTTTCATGCCCAAAATGAAATTTGCAGCACCAAGATCCTTCATGTCAAATTTAAAGGACAACTTAGTTTTCGCATCTTGGATAATCTCCTTGTTGTTTCCTATCAACAACATATCATCCACATAAAAGAACAGATAAATAAGATGATAACCAATTAATTTGAAATACACACAATGATTCACTTTTCTCCTTGTGAAGCCAAGTCCCAACATATAAGTATCACATTTTTTATACCACATCCTTGGTGATTCCTTTAACCCATACATGGAAATTTTTATCTTGCATACCAACTCCTTGTTTCCCTTCACAACAAATCCTTTTGGATTATTCATGTATATTTCTTCTTCCATATTCCCATGTAGGAATGTTGTCTTCACATCCATATGTTCTACCTCAAAATCAAATGCAACAAAAAATGATAAAATAAATCTAATAGAAGTTAACTCAGCAGCAAGAGAAAAAATCTCACCAATGTCAGTTCCCTCAACTTGGGAATAACCTTTTTCTACAAATTCATACTTGTGTTTCTCCACTTTTCCTTCTACGTTCAATGTCTTTTTAAACACCCATTTGTTTCCAATGGGATTTCTTCCAGCTGACAAATCCACTAGATCCCAAACCTCATTCTTATCCAAGGTTGTCATTTCTTCAACCATAGACTTTTTCCATAGTTTTCCATCCTATGAATCCACTGCCTCCCTAAAATTTCTAGTATCATGATTAATAATTAATACAAAGGAAAATTTGAATGGGGATCAGGCAACGTATATATTTTTGGTTTCCTTCTTTCTTGAACTGATATCCTCAATACTGGATTATGGGGATATTCTTCTTCTTTTCGTTGTTCGTTTGTAGATTTATATTCATCATCCTTTAAATCAAACTCTATTTTCTTTCATTCTACCTATCTTGGTAGGACTTTCTATTTGAAAACATCTTTGATTTCTTTAATTATCACATATTGGCTATACACTACCTTCTTGGTTTTTGGGTTCCAAATCTTATAACCTTTCAGACCATCTTTATACCCAACAAAAATACACTTTTCAACCTTTTCTCTAGCTTAATCATGCTTTCCTTTGGAATTTGAACATAGGCCTCACAACCAAATACCCTGATATGTTTGAGAGAGGGTTTCTTACCACTCCATAACTTGTGTGGAGTCTTTTCATCCATTTTTTATGATTTTGATTGATTAACTAGGTAACATGCATTACCCACTACCTCTACCTAGATTTCATGTCCTAACTCGACACCACTGAGCATGCACCTTGATTTTTCCATTAGCATCATGTTTATCCTTTATACAACTCCATTATGCTTAGGTGTATAAGGAGTATTATTATACATTTATATACCACACTTCTTGTAGAAATATTTGCATTCATTTCCATAGAACTCTCCACCATTATCCCTCCTCAATGCCTTAATTTTTTTTTTTTTTTCCACAAGAGACTACAATATTTAAGGCTATCAAAGACTTAATATTTATACCCGAAGAAATATATCTATGTATTCCTGGAGAATTAATCTATAAATGAGAGATAGTACACATATTTTCCAGTGATGGAACTGACACAGGTCCAAACACATCACTATGCACTAACTTTAAAATTCGCTCTACCCTTGTTGCACCAAAAGGGAATCTTACTTGATTTTTCTTTTCATATACAAAATGTTCAGAGAAATCAAAATACAGAGAGCATTTAGACATACCTTCAAACATACCTTTACCATGTAGTAGTCCAAATCCCTTCTCTTCAATATGCCCCAATATTTGATGCCACAACAAGCCTTTTCTCCAGAGATTGCAGTATTTGTTTCTTCTTTGGTTCCAATCTCAAGAACAATGGGAATATTCCACTCATCATTAATAATTCTTCCCTACAACTTATACAAAGTTCCAATCTAAACTCCCTTCAACAACACCATTTTTCCTCGAACCATCATAGATGTTTCTTTCTCAAACATTGTTTCACCTCTACATCGTCCATTTTCTAACATAAATCAAATTATGGCCAATAATGGGATGTGCAGAACACCAAGAAATGTTCTAATCCTTTCATCCATGAGCTTCAACTTGACTTTTCCTTGTCTTATGATTTTTGCTATTGAGTCATCACCTAGGAAAACACCACCTCTGTCATACCTTTCATATTCACAGAACCACACGTTTTGGGGAGTCATATGAAAGGATGCGCCTGATTCAACTAGCCATCCCTCATGATATGCATATGTGCTTGATGAAGCCAAATACACATCCCCTCCTTCTGCTGAGGAATTTTTTTCTTCTATAGAAGAAGAATCTTCAGATCCCTTCCCTTTCTCAACGCTTTTGGATATATGTTGCTTCTTATAGTTCCCTTGTTTTCCACATCTCCAACATACCTTTACAAAATTTCCAAGAGGTTTATATCTACCCTTAGATTTAGATATCCCACTTGAGTACTTATATCTATTTATTTCCTGGGAGCATCCTCCTTCAAATAATGTATCTTTGTTTTTTCCTTCCATGTTCTTCCATATCATCTCCTCTGAAAACAAGGATGAGACCAAGTCATGGAAAATTAAAATAGTTGTATTACTACCTATGACCACAACCATACTATCCCATGAGTGTAGTAAATAGAACAATAAAATGATACACTTGTCTTCATAAAAAATATTAATATCAACAAATAATAGATGACTTACCATAGTATTGAAGGCATTCATATGCTCTGTCACTAAGTCTCCATATTTCATCCTCAGGTTATTCCACTTCTTCCACAGGATCAATTTATTTACCACAGACATTGAATGATACAAAGTCCCCAAATTATCCCATAATGCCTTGGAAGTAGATTCCTCCGACACATTCAATAATATTGAATCTGATAGACACAACCAAATTTTCCTCTTCTCCTTTGGATCCAAATTTTTCTAGTCTTTTGTAGATGTTCCTATAGGTGTAGTACCTGGATCCACCATGATCCACTAATGTTTTTCTACCAACAAATATTCCATCTCGATCTTCCACTGCTCAAAATTTTATCCATTAATTTTCTTGATCTTTATCTTCTAACTGCTTGCCATTTGTGTTCACTTGAAGAATCAATACCACAAATATCCCACTGTAACAAGACTTATCACAGACCTGAGCCGAAACCTTATCCACAAATGCATCCCCTTGAAGCCAATAATTCCTTTGATACCAAATGTAGATTTTAAACTTGTACAAATAATTACTACAAATAGATTATTAATAAAACAAAAAAGATACAATGGAAAACACACATTACATAGAGATTTTTACCCTGGAAACCCAAACCGGGAAAACCAACAACCTATTTAGGGAAACAACTCTAATATTCTATTTATTGTCTTCATTTTTTTCAATACAATATACATATATGATCCTGTGGCATCCAAACTCATAATCTATTGACTCGGATTAGTCAACAACCCTAATTCCTTAACCAAAATTAGAAAACCATCGAAAAAACATCATGTGATGAAAATCTTCAAGAAAAGTCAAAAAAAACATCACGAGGGATCTTGTCCTTGAACCCTAGCAACCCTCCCAAATAGGAGGTTCTAAGCACCCCCTAAACCCCCTTTTCTCCCATATTAGTGTACAATACATTGGATCAATTTTCCAAAGAATATAACACATACCCAACAATCAACACCATCCATATGGCATGTCTAGTATTCAAACTTGGTTGGTAAAACAAATACTTTAAACCACAATGGTATGCCATCAAGACAAACCTTGTTTTGAGAGTGTAATGTATCCACATATTCAACGCATGCACAATTGTTGTAAGATCCAAATCATGGGTGACATAATGTTTCTCATTAGTATTTGAATTTCATGACTCATAACAAATCACTTTCCCTTCCTGCATAAGAAATCCATTGAATTGTTCTTTGCAAGCATTAGTGGAAACCAAGAAATCATTGTAAGGGTCTACAATATTGAAACATGGGCATTTGTCAAAATATGCTTCAACTATTGAAATATGGCTTCACACTATGTTTACCATATAGATTTCTTCTCTTTCCTCTATAATGAAGCAATGGTATGAACAATATTGAAAAATCCCTTAATTAAACTTCCATAACATCTAGCTAACCCCATGAAATACCTTACTTCTATCACATTTGGAGGGGTAGAACAATCTATAATTTCCTTGATTGTTTCGAGATCTATTGTCACTCCTTCTACTGAGATTGTGTGGCCTAAGTATTGGATTTATTTCTGAAAGAAGTCACACTTGATGAACTTGTAATAAAACTGGTTATTTTTTCGAACTTTTAACACTATTTTTAGATTATCTTCATGCTCCTTTCTAGTCTTGGAATGCACCAGAATATCATTCACAAACACTAAGAAAAACTTGTCAAATATTTGATGAGAACATTGTTCATCAAACACATGAAATTAGTTGGTGAATTGGTAAGCCAAAATGGCACCACCACAAACTCATAGTGTCCATACATCATTCTAAAAGTTGTCTTTTGAATGTATTTATCCTTAATATTGACCTGATGATATCTAGATCTCAAGTCAATCTTGGAGAAAAATGTAGCTCCTTTGAGATGATAAAAAAGTTTATCAATAATGGGAAATGGATACATTTTATTGATGGTCATCTTGTTTAATTTCCAGTAGTCAATGCATAACTTCAATGTAACATACTTTTTCTTCATAAATAACATTGGTGCTCCCCATGGGGACAGACTTGACCTAATGTACCCTTTATCCAACAGTTCTTTCTACTGTACTTTTAGTTCCACCAACTTTGGTTTTCTCATTTTGTATGTTACTTATGATGTTGTTACTACTCTAGGTACAAGATCTATCTTTGGATTAAGTCCATACACCTTCTCTAGGAACACGTCTTTAAATTCCCACAGCACTGGGTGGTTTTCAACGTTCAGTTCTATGCTTTCTGCTAAATTAAGAAGTTATATCACATACAAGGGACACCCTTTTTGATTGAATTTATTAAGATAAAGTGTTGATATTTGTCTAACTGAAACTAACTTACGAATTCCCTGCAACACCCTCATGTTTCCCTTGGCATCTTCACACTCCATAGTTTTCTCATAATAGTCATTTTTTTCTTTTTGAATAGCTAACCATTCCATGCCTAGTGGCACATCATGTGATCCTATAGGTAGGATATTCAAGGATTCTTTACTTTGTAGTCCACTCATTTCAAATGGGAAATCCTCTATTACCTCTTTCACCTTTCTCTTGGTCAATGTGGCTAATTGAACCATCCATGCCTTTACATGTTTCTTTCTTTTTAAGGAACATGATTTAACAATTTGAGGTGAGATATAACTAAGGTTAGACCCAGGGTCAATTAAAATAGAGATGGGTTTCTTGGAAATTATACCTTCCAAATCCACTACAAAATCTTGGTGGTCTTCTTGTCAATTTTCAACAACTACATATTGTCAGTGTTTCATGGAAACCTACATAGGAGATCTAGCTAAAGCATGCACAAATAAATATTTTCAATAAAAGGAAGAGAGATTCAATATGGAAGAATGGGAAAATATATTCACACTACTCCAATGAGCCGATGATTGATACATAGATCATGATCAATATGATACAATGAATGAGTGGAATACACTCATATACAGGGAAAAAAAATTCATAATTAAGAAAAGAAATCAAGCAATTAGATTTCCTTAGGAATGCATGCATGCATAATAGTGATGGTAAAAATAGAAAGTCTAAAATAGAACTAGTAAGTTAACTCCCACTGAACTAGTGCGTTGAAAATAAAAATTTCTCCAACACCCACCCTGAACATCACTATGGAGTAAAAAATGAGTCTCAGCTACTAGGCCATTTTAGGTACTCATGTACAATGCGACTAATGAACACTGGAAAAAAATGAGGAAAGAGGGAAAACCACATGGGAACAAAACCCCCCCTCAAAGGAAAATGTATCAAAAGAAGAAAAGGCAGTTGTTAGGAAACTTTTTTCTTCACTGCAAGACGATCCCGCAAAGTCTAAAACTTTTTCTTAGTGAATGTCTCGGTGAATATGTCAACAGTCTGTTCAGAGGAAGGACAAAACTAGAAATCAATGATCCTGTCATGTACTAAATCTCTGATGAAATGCATGTGGACCTCAATGTGCTTGGTTCATTGTCGTTGTACTGGATCTCTGCAAAATCTCAGTGTACTCTGATTGCCACACCATATCATAGTCGGACAGTGAAACTGGATACCAAGATCGGTAAGGAAGAGATGAAGCCAAAGTGTTTGAATGACACAGTTGACTACTCCTCTGTACTCAGCCTCTACGGAAGATAAAACAATGGTCAATTTCTTCTGACTTGACCAACAAATTGGGTGTGACCCCAAACTAAGAGTGTACTTGGATGTGGACTTGCGATCAATGCTATTACCAACCCAATCTGAATCTGTGAAGTTGATGCGATCTAAGGCACAACTAGCTACATACTGAATCCCATAACTCATGGTGCCCTAAACATATCTGAGGATGCGCTTGGCAGACTTCCATTGCAAATCATGGGGTTCCTGCATGTATCTGGAAATTTCTCCTACCACATATGAGATATATGGATGGGTGTGGGTGATATACAGAATAATCCCCACCAACTATCGATACAAAGTGTTTTCCACTATTGGTTTATCCCCACCATCCTCAAGTCTGATCCCAGATAAGAAGGGTGTAGGTGCAATATTACAATCTGTCATGTGGAATCTATCCAGAATATCCTTGACATACTTAGCCTAAGAAATTTTTATGTTGAAAGCATCCTGATTGATCTCAAGACCAAGAAAGAAGTGTAGTGGACCCATGCCCGTCATAGAGAACCTGTCATGCAAAACATCTTTGACCAAAGCAATGGCAGAAGAAGAGCTATCAGTGATCAAAAGATCATCAACATAGAGTATGAATATCATCATAGAGTCAGTAGTCCTCAACATATAAACATTGGAATCAGATTTACATCTAAAAAAATCATGTGAAAGTACGTAAGAATCCATCTTTGCATACCATGCTCTAGGTGCCTTCTTGAGGCCATACAGAGACTTCATCAGTCTGCATACTAAAGATGAGTTCTGAATGAACCCCTATGGCTGCTCCATGTATATCTCCTCTGAAAGGTCACCATGAAGAAAATAATTCTTCACATCCATCTAGTGAACTTCCCATCCTTTCGCTGCTGCAATGGCTAGAGCCAAGTGAATGGAGTCCATATTTTCTACAGGAGCAAAGGTCTCATCATAATCTATCCCATGAATCTGTTGAAATCCTTTTGCAACTAATCTAGCTTTGTACCTACTCACTTGACCATCTGCTACTCTCTTGGTCCTATAGACCCATTTGCATCTAACAAGTTTCCTCCCTGGTGGAAGTGGAACTAGATCCCAAGTATGATTCTCTAGGAGAGAGTCATGCTCCTCCTGCATGGCTTCTTTCCATATTATATTTCCAACAACCTCACTGTAGGTTGTGGATTAGAATATTGAACCATATAGCAATGCATGGGGATCACTGGTTCAGAAGATGAAAATACATGAGAAGGATCCATATGTTGTGATCAAGTCCTCCTTGAATCAAATGGATCCCTAGCAAGGTTGTTTGTTGCCTGAAGTGTGGACTGTGCCCACTTAGGCATTTGATGAAGCTCTTACGCTGCCTCCTCATTTGATTTTAATTCTTTCTCTTCTACACGTACAAAATCCTCTAAATATGTGTCTAAATATGTAGCATCCGAGTGTGTGGAATCATCATATATGATGTCTAGAATTTATGGAAGGACAAGAGTCTCTGCATGTTTTAGTGGAGGTGCATGGAAAGGAATCTCCTCAAATTGAATAGTGCACTCAATGATGATCTATTTTGTAGAGGGATCAATCAATATGTACCCATTCACATCATCTGGATATCCCACAAAGATGCAAGGTGTGCTTTGTGGATCTAAGGCTTTCCTCTTTTCAGAAGGAACATGGGCCCATGCTTTATATCCAAATATGCGTAAGTGTGTGACATCTGGTTTGTCACCTATCCAAGCCTCAAAAGGTGTCATATCCTCAAAATACTTGTGAGGTGATCTATTCTATATGTAAGTATCACAATTAAGTGCCTTGACCCAAAACTTGGAAGGAAGTGATCTTGCATGCAACATGCAACTGGTCATCTCCTTGAGAGACCTGCTCTTCCTTTCAACATCTCCATTTTTTTGTGGAATGTATGGAACTGTGTGTTACAACTAGATAGCAGCTTCATGTCAAAGATTATGAACATATTTGTTGATATACTCCCCCCCATTGTCTGTATGGAGGATCTTTATTGTCTTCCCAGTTTTTGTCTCTACTAGAGATTTGAAGAATTTTAGATGCTCAAAAACTTCATACTTTTTTCTAAGAAAATAAACCCAAGTACAGTGAGTAATCATCAATAAATGTAAGAACATACCTTGCTTTTCTGATGGAAAGATGTGGAAATGGACCCATGAGATCACTGTGAAGAAGCTTCAAGGAAGAGGAGGCTCTCCTTGCCTTCCCCTTTTCAAACTTCTCTTTAGGATGCTTTCCAAGAATGCACCCTTCGGAAACCCATTCAGAAAAGTGAATGTCTAGCAAGACTTTGACCATTCCTTTCTTGGAAATTCATTGCATGTACCCAAAATTTAAATGACCAAATCTCTGATGCCATACTCTACTACTATCATTAGCATGTGTAAGTAGCAAAGAGGAGTCATATTCATTAAACTTAGTGAACTTGTACAACCTTGATTTGTGATCTACCTCACAAACTAGAACAATGAAACTGTCATGCATGTCAAGTACAATAACTGAATCTGATGTAAATTCAAACCTTTTACATGTTTGAGTGATCTGATAAATTGAGAGTCGGTTTATAGAAAGCTTTGAAACATGTAAGTCATTCTCAAAACTTCCATTAGGGAGTTCCACTCTTCCCTCTCCTGTAACCGCTATTGGAGTATCATCCCCCATGAGAATAGGAGGTCGAGAGAATGAACTCAAAGAAGTAAAAACTTCCTCTTTAGCTTCCATATGATGTGATGCACCAGAATATATAATCCATGAATCAAATGAGGAATTAATTGAAACCAGAGCATGATGATTACCTTTCTTAGCCACATGGTCTTCTTCCTTCTTCTTCTTAGCTCCTTCAGGAATGAAGTCTCCAAGGTTATTCCTCTGAAGTACCTGTGTCATAAGATCGATCTGCTTCTTCATGCATGTGGATTCTTCATGATTTGATTTATTGCAATATGTGCACTGCTTTCCCTTCTTATTCTTCCCTTTGGAATTTGAAGAATCTTTGGAACCTGAAGAATCCTTGAAGGGTTTGGAGTATCCCTCCTTTTTTGACTTTGCATGTAATAACTCCTTTCGTTTTTTCTTAGATTTTTTATTGTATGACCCTTTTCCATCATGCATGGTGAGTGCATGTTCTTTGGGATCTTTCATGAGGCCCATCTGTATGAGTTTTGTATTCTCTTGTGTAAGAGACTCAATGAACTGAGCCAACACAGACATTTTCCAATTTGTTCCAAAAAGACACCTACCAGAATGGAAATTGGAGACATATGCAGCCTATTATGGTCCTAGCTTGGCCAAGATTGTTAGAATAAGTTCTTTCTCTTGTGTAGACTTATCAATACCACATTCACCCAAGCTTAATAAAAAATATTTAAATATAGTAAAAAAATATTGTATATTATCAAAACGGTTAGGGTCTAAGGTATTCATCTCTACCTCAAGCATATGACCTCACATATCATGATTCTTTCCAAAGACTCCTTCCAAGGTGGTCCAAATCTCGTTTGGAGTCTTGCATGCAGAAACATGAAACCACAAATCAGTGGATATTAAATCAAGAAGTAGTCATGTGGCCTCATCCTTACGATTCTCCCATATCATCGTCTCAATCACTGATGTAAGTTTTGTTTTTGTCGCCATCATCAAATTATATAGTCCTTTTCTTTTGAGTTGGAATGTCGCCTTGGGCTTCCAATCTAAATGATTGTATGGTGTGAGGATTACCACCAAGTTTGAATTTATAATAGTTGTCATATCTATCTCTCCCACTATTTCTAAGAACTCCTCAAAATTTACACTGAATATGCAAGTGAAAAATTAAGAAATCACGACAAAAATGACACTTTAAGTGAAAATTTATATTAGTTTCAAGAGATGATCTTGCGACTTACTTTCTGAGAAAAAATTGAGGAATCTCACCAAAAAATTGAAAACCCACTTCCAAAATGGGTCTATTTACTTTCTTGGCGGGTCGTTTCCTCCAAAACATAATATTTTGGGATAAATGAATGTAGAAAGGTACGACCACAGAGTCATATCAGTTTCAGGAGGCTATCTTGCGGCTTACTTTCTGAGCAAACTGTGAGGAATCTCGCCAAACGGTTGAAAACCCACTTCCAAAATGGGCCTCTTTAATTTCATTGATGGCCATTTCCTCCAAAACAAAATATTTTCGAAGGGATAAATTATGAAAGGTACGACCATGGATTTAGCTCGTCAAAACCCCAATTTTCCTTATTCTTTGGCTTGTCTGTCTTGCTCCAAGAAGCATAGCTCTGATACCATGTCAGCGTTTCATGGAAACCTGCACAGGAGATCTAGATAAAGAATGCACAAACAAGGCTTATCAATAAAAGGAAGAGAGATTCAATATGGAAGAATGAGAAAATAAACTAACACTACTCCAATGAGTTGATGATTGATACATAGATCATGATCAATATGATATAATGAATGAGTGGAATACACTCATATATAGGGAAAAACATTCCATAATTAAGAAACTAAATCAAGAAGTAAGCTTCCCTTAGGAATGCATGCATGCATAATAGTGATGGTAAAAATAGAAAGTCTAAAATAGAACTAGTCAGTTAACTCCCACTGAACTAGTGTGTTGAAAATAAAAATTTCTCCAACACATATATCCTTAGAACACTTTTGGCCACATCATTAATTGTAGTAGCCTCATGAACATGATAGAATCTTTTTCTATCATGTTGTCTGTGAGGGAAATATCTCAACATATGTGCCCCTTCGCAACCCCAACACTATAAGTCCTTTTTTTGTCTCCTCTACCCTTTCACTTTCCTGTTCCACTGGACCGTTTCCACTTTGAGATGGATAATTCCATTGGTGCACACTTTTACTTGGCTAACTGAAATGATCACCTTTCCTCAGATTCTTATTCGAATCCATTTTTCTAGAATCCAATCTTATCCTTTCTCTTTAAGTCCATAGGAGTATATTGCTTATTCTTAGACTGATCATAAAAACATTTGTAATTCCTAATGGTATACTCCAATTTTTTTGGTTCATCAAATTCAATTATGTCCTAGTAGGACTGTGGAAACCAACTAAGGAAAAGTTGTATCCTTTCCTTTTTATCCTTGAGGTAGGTAACATACCTCAATTATTATAAGAATCTATTGGGATATGCATCCAAGGTAATTTTACCCAACTTATGTTCATGTAATTCTTTGACATTTCCATTGAAGTACTTCTCTGATAGGTAATCCTTCTTGAAACACTTTTCAAATTGTTTCTAGGTTAGCTTTCTCTCTTTCATTCCTTTGAATTCCTCAAGGTCCTCTCACCATATGGAAGCTACTCCATTCAGATTGAAGATGAAAATATGAACTTCTTCTCCCTTTTGATTTCTCCATCAAAGGTAGGTGGATTTTCCTTCCTAAATTCTTCAGTTAGAGAACTCTCTAAGTGTCTCTTTTTATTCTTCCTAGGAACACTCGATCTAGTGTCACTACTGGACAACTCCTCAAACATTTTCCTCCTACCATATTACTATGTGGAAATGTTTCCAACAAATATTTTCTTCATTACATCCCGATGCCTTTTATTAGAAGAAATTCTTCCTACATTGCTATGGGATAATCCATGATTTTGGGGATTTGAAGGGGTTTTCACCTTCTCTGGTTGTTGCATCTCTGCATTTCTAGTGGATGGAATTGGTTGTAGGTGTTTCTTAATTTCCGACAAACTTTATAGTAGCATTGCATTCATTTTTTCTTTCTCGGCCTGGGCTCTCATGAGCCTATCATTTTCTTCCTTCATACTTCTACTAGTGGATACCAAGTCTGGAGGGGTTTCTCTAGCCCTTCGACCATCAGATTCCTCATCTATGAGGTGTCTTACATGCTATGTTGCACCATTCACGTCTAATTTTCTTTTTGTATGTCCTACGTGGTAAAACAATAAACCATTATTAGTCATTACATCAAAAACATTATAGCATGCGTTCTTGGAAAAATAAAAACTTTCTCAAATGATCAAGTGGTCTTGGTGACCCATTCAAGCCTATATTTTGAATTCTCCTCTAATACCATTCTATAACACACCCGACCCCCTATTCCTCCTTAGGATGGTGGGATGTTTGAATTTCATCTTTATCTTAAACTAAGTACTTTAGTTTACCCTAAGTATCTTCTCGTTCGATATCCGACCATCAATGAGATTCCTTAGATAATCTCATTGTAAGAACCATGGACTTGAGAATCCCCAATCGGATGAATGATTATCTCCTCACCACCAAATCAATGATCTATAGCAATTTGGATTTTCACTCATCAGGATAGTAGGTTGAAATCTTAGAATCCATTCGGATGGTTTCTCTTTGATGGATCATTCTGAAATATCCAACGACTATTAGACTCAAGAACCATTCTCTATGATTAATTTGGATCCTCCAATCACTCGATGATTATCACCCGTCTCTTCATTTACTCATTAATTGAACCAGTGGGACCCGCGGCGATCACATGGTTGATATTACATCACTCACCCACTCATTGATCTATGGACCTCATTCTCTCCCAAAGTCCTTGACCATCACAGTGCATCAACTCCAATCATCATAGGCCACTCTCATTAGCTCAGTTTGATGGATTTGACAATCCTTGTTCACTCCATCTATCGGTCAGGGTTCACTTAGGGTCTCAAAATTGTGCAGAAATTAATGACATGTCGACCTTCCTCCTTAGAATAGATCACCCTAGATATAATGGTTTCCATCCATTGGTGTATCCTCCGATAGATTGATGGTATTTAGACTCCCTTTTCATTGGACTCTCTTCCCATGCCCTTTTTCGAGGCCTCTGACAATGCACCTTCTGACATACCTACACTCAATATTAACGGTCAATATTTCAGGGTATATCCCTCCTATAGATCAACGTCTCTCATTGAATAAAATTATTCCTCATTAGAATCCATTTTCAACCTTACACTCAGTTAGTCCGATGACCTCATATTCCAACCAATGGTTAGGATCATTTCACTATACCAAATCAATGGTTCTATATCCTCCTCACTCAATATATGGGTTCTCTTCAGAGTAATGTTTGATTAATGACTTAACAGTTCAAGGTCTCTTGAAGCTTACTCAATAAGGTTCTTCCAAACTTTCTTAAGCTTGGGGTTCCACTCTGAAACTTAATAAGGCATCCTCACTTCAAAGCCTAATTGAATATTTGTATCCTCCAAGCTTCCCATTTCAAGAAAGAGATTCTCTTATTAGGCTCTAAGCTCCCCTATTTGACATATAATGCTTCCCATATACCAGGTCTCTCTAGTTACCACTTCCCCAAGGAAGATTTATATCTTGCAATATTTTCATTTCAAAGGCTTGCAATTTTCATAGGGATACACTTTGTATTTGAACTACTCACTTAGTTATTCAAACTTATCAGGTTAACAGTGGAAACAATCATACATAATCTATTTTACTCATTAATTCAATCATTTCTTCATTCAATCAATAAAAAATGTACCATCATCACTAAACATAAATTAGACAGAGCAAGCTAAAAACACGTATCTATTCATTGAAACATTAAACAAGCCAACTGACTAAGAGAGGAATACTTTCCTCCCAACCATAGGTTAGGTTGCAATATGCATTTCCACAATATGCCACACTCATCCTAAGCCATAATACCAAAAGGGGAATGATTTAGTTGATTTATAGGTCCAAAATGGCCCAAGAGGGTTACTCTCTTTCACTCCACTGGAAACAATAGAATTTTCCCTCTTCCTAATGAGCTTGGAACCTCCACAGGTTAATCAGACACCTTCCCAAATATATTTCCTCTACAAAAGTGAGTCCCTTATTTTCTACAGAGTCCTTCAGTGACCTCCCATTACTAGTGTTGGTTTCTCTCTAATAGACACCAAGTCATGGACCTCTATTTCTCTAGTCTAGATCTGGGTCTTATCTATTCTAGGGTGACCATTAATTTCTTGAGAAAGTTTCCTATTTTTATAAAGGAAAATTTTTCAACTACTTTTTTACTTAGAGATATGTGCATGACTCTCCTTCTCACTACTTTATCCATTTGCGATTATGTGACTCACTCTATTAACTGTGGTTCTCTATGAGAAATCTTTTAATGTTTCACAATCTACTTTCATATTCAGAAGCATGTTATCTCCTTTTCTTCCTCCCTTTCGATGTGATCTTCATTCTCTTCTTTACTATGCCACCCTTTATTTTCTTTGACCAATAGTAGGATTTCCCATGGCCTATTATCAGATGCAACCTTCAGTCAATCTCCTGAATGTGTAAGGGAAATCTAGGTGTTTCCTTCGATCAAGTTTCAATTGACTCTTTGCTTCTTCAAGCACCAAATTTGTGAGAAGTTGTATCTGCTTCAACCACCAATCTTCATATTCGTAATTGGTCACATGGATCTATGTAGTTCAGGTACATTGTTGGGTGATGTATTCAATTTTGCAGGTGTAGGATGCAATGTTGAGAAAGCTTCCTAGTTTCTTCATTGAAACTTCTCCATCCCACCCCACAAGTGCACTTCACCAATCCTACTTTTGATATCATGGCTAGTACTCAAGTATTTTCCTTCTAAGTCAGTTGTCTGATTTTTTCTATTAATTTTAACATAACTAAATGCTACATAGTCACGCTATATGAAGTCTTAGTGTAATTGAATTTATGGAGGAAAACACGGTGTTACAAAAAAAAATATTGCAATAAATGTAGATATAGAGTAATACTGAATTTCTATTAAAGAATGAAATATGCAAAGACTATAAATGAAAATACAGAGTGAAATGAACTCACTAGAATGGTGGCATCTTATCTCTGAGAAGAGATGTGATGACTACACTCAATCACAAGAATATGATTCCAATGAGGCTCGTAAAGTCCTTTTAAAATAAATAATAAATGATAAAAACCCTAAACATCCAAAACCCTAAACCTATAAGATGAAACACCAAAAGGTTAGTGGGCTCTGATGGCGGTAGTTGGCATGTCAACTTCCTGAGGGAATACATTTTTCATACAATCTTCATTTTAGTTGATTGTTACCATGCTAGATAGGTCTAGCCGAGGAGTACACATTTCGAATGACCTGATATATCCTTTGATATTTATTGGGCACTTCCATGTCAAAAAACGTCATTTAGGGCCTCAAAAAGATCCTAGACGTTTGGGACCTGAAAAACTGTAGAAAACCTACCAAGATGGAAACTGTATTTTGATCTAGTGGAATAGGTGGGGGATCACTTATGTCCACCTGGATCGTTGAATGTTTAAGATACAAACTTTGATGGAATCATACATTATTTTTATGATTCCGAATAAGAAGTGAAACCTGAAACCCTTGCAAATACAGTGGATTGGGAGAAATAAAAGACTAAATAAAATCTAAGGACAACATTATTCCACATATCAGGGATTGTGGTACATCTAAGGAAAATTGGGAAACACTAAAAGGTTTGTATGAAACTATTAATACAAATCAAGTATTAAAAATAAATAAAAATTACTCTTAATTAAAATGGAGGAAACTGAAAAATATCAACAACTTTATTTCTCAAATTAAAGAGCTTAAAGATAATTTTGGTGATATTGACGAGAAGAATTCAAGAAGAAAGATATTAACTATAACTTTGAATGGCATGCTAGATGAATATCAAATGTTTATTTTGAGTCTTACAACTAGAGAGAATACACCTACTTTTGATGAATTGATAGGTATTCTTTTGCAAGAGGAAGAAAAAAAAAGAATATTAACTTCTAGTCTCAAATTTCAGATTTGGCATTGGTAGCCAAAAGGAAATATTCATATAAAGGAAATCCACTGGAGAGGAATAGGAGAGAAAAGGCACATCCAAAATCACAGCAATGCATGGCACCACCAAGAAGAGATACCAATGTAAATAGTAATTATGGATGCTTCTATTGGGTGTAAGTTTGGTACTTTGTTTATGAAGGGTTTGCACTAGGTAAACAACATAGGGAAGAGTTTCCTACACATACAAGTAAAAGGAAACGAAAATTTCTTGATCTAGTGCATACATATGTGTGTGGTCCCATGCAAATAAGGTGTCTTGGTGGAGCATATTATTTCCTTATCTTTATTGTTCATAGAACTAAATACACTTGGGTCTATTTTATCAAAAATAAAAGTGATGTGTGGTTGAAAAACAAATAGGAAGGAACATCAAGATTATTTGATTAGATCAAGGAGGAGAATAGGGAAATTAATAAAATATTGCAAAAACAATGGGATTGAACAACAGTTTATAGTGCCACATACTCCTAAGTAGAATGTATTAGCTGAGAGGAAGAATATAACCTTGGTTGAATGTGCTCGTAGCATGATTAAAGGTAAAATTATTACTAATAGTTTTTGGGCTAAAGAAATCAGTTTTGTTGTGTATATGAAAAATAGAAGTCCTACAAAAATTTTAGAGCATAAAAATACTTTTGAATCACTTTATGGCTAAAAATTAGTAGTAATGTTGGAATTACTAAGACAACTGAGAT
>JASDQU010101887.1:120394-146837 GCA_032191745.1 Picea mariana
GGTGAATCAGTTGTTACTGTGCTTAAACAATTTTATGCCTATTAAAATATTATTAACCTTCTGCAAGTGATCATCAAGATTATGAAAGACATGAGCAACAGAAATAACAAACATCAATCACACATATGATATACACAGAGATAGATATTCACAAGGAAACCCATAAAGGGAGAAAACCTCTTCTTCTTCAAATGATAGGAAATATTTTAAGTTTTGTACATCATATTTCTTTGAGCACCAACTCAAAATGAAGCTACAACCTCTTCTTTAATAAGATGCAACTTGTTGAAAGAACCAACTCTCTAGTTTCTCTAGCACCCGCTAGAAGGAAGCACCAACTGGATAGAAGCACCAACTTCCAGTCACACAGGAACCAACCTGTATCACATAGAAAAATGGTTCTCCCTTGCAGCACCCTACCACCTTGGTTTTTCTGGCTGCAACCAGATGAAAGATACAACTCCCTGTGTTCAAGCACCCACTTGAAACTCTTAGGACAACAATCCTCCCTAGCACCACCCTACCACCTTGATGATAACTCTTTACTTGAATAAGGCCTTAAAACAATACATACATTTCAATTCTTACCACTTCTTCTCTGTTCTACAATTTTGTTCTACTTTTGTCTGTTCATGCTTGGCTCCACTTGTTGTCTGTCTCCATCTTCTCTTCCTTTGTTCTTCTCATGCTCTTAGGTTCTCATACAGTCTTTTGTTTTCACCATTTCTACTCTGTCCAGCTTATGCTCTTCGTCTTTGCATCTTTTTGGCTATGTTTCTGCTATCTTATTGATCACATATAGTTCAACTTATTTTACCGAGAAACAATAACCTCTCTTTGTCATGACATTTTTTCTTTTATTCCTGCTCTCATTATCCTTTACACTCTGCATATCCAATGCTCAAGTCAGAAATCTCAAAAATGCTTAGGAACAATGATTCAATCGCTCAGGAAAAATGATTCAGTTAGTGTAACTGAATTGCAACTGATCAAGAAATCATGAAGTGAAACAGTATCCCTTTGATCATATTTTGTTTGATCAGCACCGTTGGACTATATACGCAGAGGCCCTTATGAATTTTCAATGCGTAACCTCCAATGTGGAGCCTAGCAGCACTAGATCCTCCCCCTATCTTCCACTGATGTGACCTTAGGCGATGATATCATGTGACCATGTGAATGCAGGTGCGACCAAAGGTGGTTTGGGATCAAACTGTGTTTCACCCCACAATTTACATGGAGCCTCCACATGTCCTTTCTCCAAAACCGTGGTTTCAATTGCGTCTCGCCCTTAAATTTTTAAAGTTCACAAACCTTCAATCCCCACAATGCAACAAGACCATCGATCTCATGATTTGGAAAGTGCTCCTAAACGGATGGTTCAGATCTATCCTCTCAAGTATGTGGATCATATCTAAGCTTCCTAAATCAATGACTATGATTTACTTTGTGATTCAGGATCTGGGTGTTTCAAATCTCAAACCCCGATTTTCTTCATACGATAATCTTTCGGAGTTGATGATATGCGAACACATGTCCTTCTCAATTGAAATCTCTACCTCTACTTTGGGAATTTGACCTTTCAACCTCATCAATGGTTCTGCGACCCCTTTCTTAATCAACGGTCGAGATCTCCTTCGGGTCTTCGCACATCTGAAATCTCAAGTCTCAAACTTTACTTCCCCTCAAAGTATGCGGATTACTGCCATGTGTCCTCTTGGATAAGATGATTGAGGCTTACTTCAGGTCTTTACCCGTAGTCCATAGGGTTACACCACATCTTTTATGGATTAGATGACCCAGATTTACTTTGGATGATATGACGCTTAAGATCTTCCTCGGACAATATGACGACTAAGATCTACTTCGGATGATCTGATGGTCGATAATTTATTTTGGTTTTTTGGGTCTCTGGGCTTCGGGAATTTCAAAACTCAAACTGACGCTCTAGATTAGATGAACCAGATTCACTTCAAATGATATGACGCTTGAGATCTTCTTCGGATGATCTGATGACTGAGATCTACTTTGGATGATCCAGTGGTCGAGAATGTGTTTTGGCTCTTCGATTCTCCAGGCTTTGGGTATTTAAAATCTCAACTGGAAATTCTTCAAGTGATTTCTCCAGATCGTAACCTCCTCATAACTTTAGACCCGAAATGAATGATGTTCGTTTGATCAAGATATTATATCAACGACTCGATTTGTCTGCAATGCAGCTTTTCCTTGGATTAAATCCAATGACTCTCCATATTTTCTTATCCTATCCTTCCACTTAATTCGATATGATGGCTGACGGATATTTGAGTGATCAAATTCTCAATCATTTTGGTTTGTCCTATGGATATGTTGATCCTGATCACGTTTCTGTACTGCGTGTTTCCTTTTGAGCTTTGATCTCTGCATACTGTTCACTTCTCCTCCTAAGCTTATGCTTTTCTTGTTTCCCATCGTCATTGTTGTTCTTGCCTTCAATGAAAAGAACACTCTTCATGTAAAATATGCCAACAATATCCCCCTTTTGCATTGATGACAACCCTGAAAGGCTGTACTATTCTGCTTAGAACTCCAACTGTAGCATCCATACCACACCTTTTATCCCTCTTTGACAGGAATGTTAAAGAAATCTAAGAGTGACTATGTTCTCCCCCCTAAACAGAGATACAATGAGCACTCTCCCCCTGATCAGATAGACTGTTTTAACTTGAGAATAGGGTCACGCCCAACTTCTGGTGTAGATACTCAAATTGAGATTTTGCAACCGGTTTAGTGAATATATCAGCTATTTGTTCTGTGGAAGGAATATAATTCAGCTGAACAACTCTGTTTGTAACCTGATCTTTATGAAAATGATACTTTATTGGTATATTCTTAGTCTTTGAATGGAGAACATGATTATTTGAGACACTCATGGCACTGGTGTTATCACAGTGAAGTGGAATGGGATCAGTATAAGTTACCTTCAAATCTGCAAGAGTTTGTATCATCCATAAGATCTGAGTGCAGTAAGTAGCAACAACAATTTACTCTGCCTTTGTATTTGATAATGAAATATATCCTTTCTTCTTACTAATCCATGTAACTAATGATTCACCTAAAAATAATGCACCTCCACTGGTGCTCTTTTTCTCATCTAAACAATTTTCCAAATCAACATCTGAATATGTAGTTAATTGAAAATTCTGATTTATAGGATAACAAAGAACATAAGTCATTGTAGCCTTCAAATATTTGAATATCCTTTTGACAGCTGCTAAATGAATTTGTTTAGGAGCAGACTAATAAGGACCTACCATTCCAACAACTTGCATTATATCAGGACGGAATGTTGTGATGTACAGAAGACTGCCTATCATTGATCGATATGTTGTTTGATCAACATCAGTTGAAATATCATCTTTACTGATCTTGCAACCAACCACCATAGGTGTACTAACAGGAGAGGAATATTTCATTTGAAACTTCTTCAACATATCTTTCAAATACTTTTCTTGAGAGATAGATAGTCCTGCAGAACTCTGATTGATTTGTAAACCAAGAAAATATGACAGTTCTCCTATCAGGGACATCTCAAGCTCAGTTTGCATAGAATTAGAAAACCACTGAACTGAAGGGTCATTGGTACATCCAAAAATAATGTCATCTACATAAAAAAAACAACTAATAAATCATCACCTTTAGAATTAATGTATAAATTATTGTCAACAATACATTTCTTGAACCCTTTGTCCTATAGAAAATTTTTCTAGTCTATAATACCAGGCTCATGGTGCCGGTTTCAGTCCATATAATGCATTTTTCAACTTACAGACATAGTCAAGATTATCTGTCAGTGAAAATCCTTCAGGTTTCTCCACATATACATCTTCTTATAGATCTCCATTAAGAAATGATGAATTAACATCGATCTGATATACTTTAAAGTTCTTATGAAATGCATAGGCAAGCAATATTTGGATGGCTTCCAATCTTTCCGCTGGTGCAAAGGTTTCATCAAAATCCTGTCCTTCAACTTGTGCATACCCCTTATAGACCAATCTGGCTTTATTCTTAACAATTTGTCCTTGTTCATTCATTTTATTCTTAAACACCCATTTGGTGCCAATTACATTCTTATCTATAGGTCTAGGAAAAAGCACCCAAGTATCGTTGTTCTCAATTTGATACAATTCTTCATTCATTGATTTTAACCAATTTACATATTTACTAGCTTCATTAAATTTCTTGGGTTCCACCATGGATATGAAGGCTATATGTGACTTCTCAGTGTCTTTGTTTATCCTTCTCATGGTTTGTAAACCTTTGTCTTTCTCACCAGTTATATGACTTGCTGGATGATTCTTTTGAGTAATTTTGGAGGGAGGATTTGATGTTGTCTATTGATTTATGTCTGCCTGAGTATTTGTATCTTCATCTAACTCAAAGTCTTCTCTTTCTAATTATTGGAACTATTCATCTTCAACTTCAACTATATCCTTTGTTGTTGATTCAACACTACTTACATCTTGTATCGGGATTTCTTCATCAACTTTTATGTCAATAAAATCAACCAATTTATGCGGGCTCTTATTATAGAATCTGTATCCTTTACTGTTTGTAGCATACCCTAAGAAGATACCTTCATCAACCTTGTCATCATATTTGCCAATATTTTCATCACTGTTCTTGATATAACACTTACTCCCAAAGACTTTAAAATTCTTCATTGAAGCAGGTCTTCCAAACCATAGTTCATAAGGAGTCTTGTCACTTTGTGGCATGAGATGATCTTTGTTAAGAATATGTACATTTGTATGAATTTCGTCTACCCAATACATTTGGGCAATATTCCTTTCATCCATCATTGATCTTGCCATCTGTTGAACTAATCTATTATGTCTCTCAACTACTCCATTTTGCTGTGGAGTCCATGGAATAGTATACTCTCTTTTGAGCCCATGTTTATCATAAAAATATTTGAAGTCCCTTGAAATAAAATCTCCTCCTCTATCAGACCTTACTGCCTTCAATCGCTTTCCTGTTTGATTCTTAGTCAGAGCCTTAAACACTTTGAATTTTTCAAATGCTTCAGATTTTTCTTTCAGAAAGGAAACCCATGTAAGTCTAGAATAATCATCAATAATCAACATGAAGTGATTTTCCTTTCCTATACCTTCCTTCCGTGATGGTCCATATAAATCCATATGTACTAACTAAAGAGGTTTCTTTGTTGATGCAAAGTTCTTAGATTTAAACTGTGTCCGAGTGAGCTTTTTTATTTGGCAAGGTTTGCATACAAAATCATATGGCTTTGATATTTTTGGAAGATTTTTTACTTCCCCATTGTTTCTAAGTTTGATTAGATGATCAAAATTTCAGTGTTCAAGTCTCCTATGCCATAACCATATTTCATCATACTTTCTTAAGTGACATTCTTCTTTTTGTTCTTTCAAAACATAGACATTGTTTTCTGTTCTTATGCCTTTTGCAATCAATTGTCCTGAATTCACATATTGTATTTTACAATAGTTAGAAGTGAAAACAACTTTACATCCTTTGCCACAAACTTGACTGACACTAAGCAGATTATGTTTCAGACCATCTACAAAAAACTCATCTTGAGCTTTCCCTTTTCCATTACTTAGACTTACCATTCCTTTACCTTTGATTTTTCTTGGCACATCATTTCCAAAGGTTACATTTCCTGATTTGTTTTCACTTAGAGACGAAAAATTACTTTTGTCTCTAGTCATGTGTTTGCAACATCCACTGCCAATATACCAGGGGTTCCTTTGTCTTTGAGATAAAAGTACTAGACTACATTTTTCACTATCTTTCTTTTCCATGTGCTCGCATTTCTAGCTAAGGATTTTATCCTTGGACCTGCTTTGTAATTCTTCAGATGGAAGTTTGCAGATTTGTGGCCAATGTTATGAAAGTTATATCATTCAAGATCATTGTTCAATAGGTCAAAGTGATTGGTGAAACTTTGTCTACTCATTGGATGTTTAGTTCTATGTTGCAAAGACTTTTTATTTCTTGATCTCCTCAGTTCCATGTCTCAAAACTTAATTTGACAATTTGCAATCTTATGACCAAATTTAGAGTAGTAAAAATAGTAACAATGGAAGAAATTTTGGTACCTGAAGGATGGCCTTCTTCTTGGAATTTGTTGCTCCATCTTCTGATATCTTTGTTTTTTATCAAGGATCATCTTGTCTTTATTAGATTTTGGTGGCAAAGTACTCACATGGTCTGATTATCTGCTGACTTGGAACTTGATTATCTTTACTGATTCTTTTTGTTTTCTGTCTGTTTGGTTCTTGAACCACTTGTATAGCCTAAACTAATCTTCAACAAAGGAGATATTTTTTTTCTCAGAATGTCGTTTATTTCTGCTGAGGCTTTAATGCTTTGAAGATTTTGGAGATACAATGCTTTAAACTTCTCCATCTCTTTTATTGTTTTTACTACCTCTTCTTCCAAGGCTTCACATCTTGCCTTCTTCTCTGATAATTGTTGTTTCAGAGTGTCCTCTATTTTCTTTGCCTCTTGTAACTCCACTTTTAGCAGGGCAAAGTCTTCATCATGTTTTTTACCATTCTTTTCAAACTGCATCAACAACTGTTTTTGTTTTCTCTTCTTAAGTCTGAGTCTATCAATCTCTTCTAAAGCACTAATTAGTTCACCTTCCATATCAACCACAGCTTCTTCATCCTTAACATCACTTCCTGTGATTTTATTATCATAACCCTCTTTGTCCATAAGCATAAATTCATTAACCTTATTTTCACAAGGAGAGTCACTATCTGTGTCTTCTGAAGATTCATCATTGTTTACACATAAACTTTTATTTTTACCAAATATCTTGGATTTTTACTTCTCTTCAACTTCAAAGTTCTGGTCCTTCTTCTTGTGTGGACACTTAGATGCAAAGTGACCTATCTTTCCACAGTTAAAACATTTGAAGGGCAGCTTGCCTTGGTATTTTCCTGATCCTTTCTTTAACCTTCTCACAAATTTTTCCTCAATATCATCTAATTCTGAATTAGTATTATGGTATTCTTTAAAATATGCTTCTCTAGTGGTGGATTTATCTTTTCTAATCCTCATTTCATAAGCAATTAGAGTTCCTAGGATTTGATCAATAGACAAAGTTTTCAGATCATTCAGTTCTTCTATTGCAGAAACTTTTGGATTAAATATATCAGGCAGAGATCTTAAAATATTCTGAACTAAAAATGCATCTTCAATCTTCTCACCAAGACCCTTCATGACATTCACAAGCTCCTCAACTCTTAAAAAGTATTTACTAATTGTTTCATCCTCATTCATATTTATTTGTTCAAATTTCAATCTATGTGTCTGAAGTTTGGCATCCTTTATTTTCTCATCTCCTTCATAACTGATAATAATTTTATCCCACGTTTCTTTCTCATATTCAAGTTGCATGACCTATACAAATTCATCTTCAGAAAGCCCACTCAAGATAGCATTCATTGCCTTTGCATTGAAGGTAAATTCTAACTTAACATCTTTGGAAGCTAACACAACAGGTTTTGTATATCCAATGTCTACAACATCCCAAACATCATCACCTAAGGCCATGATGTATGTTCTCATTCTAACGTTCCAGAAGGCAAAATTTGTTCCATCAAACATAGGAGGCTTGTTGGTTGAAGTTCCTTCATGGCTTGTCATGTTTAAGATTACTGATCTACCTTTAAATAAAAGGAATCAGTTGTTACTGTGCTTAAACAATTTTATGCATATTAAAATATTATTAACCTTCTCCAAGTGATCATCAAGATTATGCAAGACATGAGCAATAAAAATAACGAACATCAATCACACATATGATGTACATAGAGATAGTTATTCACAAGAAAACCCATAAAGGGAGAAAACCTCTTCTTCTTTGAATGATAGGTAGTCTTTTAAGTTCTGTACATCATATTTCTTTGAGAACCAACTCNCTCCCTGAGTGTTCCAACACCAACTGGATGGAAGCACCAACTTCCAGTCACACAAGCACCAACCTGTATATGAAAGAACAATGGTTCTCCCTTGCACCACCCTACCACCCTGTTTTTTTGGCTGCAATGATATGGAATCTACAGCTCCCTGTGTTCAAGAACCCACTTGAAACTATGAGGACAACAGTCCTCCCTAGAACCACCCTACCACCCTGATTATAAATCTTTACTTGAATAAGACCTTACAACAATACACACATTTCAATGTTTACCACTTCTTCTCTATTCTACTTCCGTCTGTTAATGCTTGGATCCACTTGTTGTCTATCTCCATATTCTCTTCATCTATTCTTCTCGTGCTCTTAGGTTCTCGTACAATCTTATGTTTTCACCATCTCTACTCTGTCCATCTTATGTTCTTCATCTCTGCATCTTTCGGCTCTATTTATTCTATCTTCTTGATCACATACAATTCAACTTATTTTACCGAGAAACAACAACCTCTCTCTGTTATGACATTTTTTCTTTTATTCCTGCTCTTATTATCCATTACACTCCGCATGTCCAATGCTCAAGTCAGGAATCTAAAAAATAGTCAGGCATCATGATTCAAATGCTCAGGAACAATAATTCAACTGCTCGGGAACAATGATTTAGTTCTTGTAACTGGATTGTAACTCATAAAGAAATAACGAAGTGAAACAACAACCCTTCAATCAGATTATGTTTGATGAACGTAGTTGGATTATACATGCAGAGGCCCTTATGAATTTTCAATGTGTAACCTCCAATGTGGATCCTAGCAGTGCTATCACTTTCCCCTATCTTCCGCTGATATGACCTTGGGCAATGATATCCTGTGACCATGAAAATGTAGGCAAGACCAAAGGTGGTTTGAGGTCAATCTTTATTTCTACCCACAATTTACCTCTAGCCTCCATGTGTCCTTTCTCCAAAACCGTGGTTTCAATTGCAGCATGCCATTAACTTTTTAATGTTCTTGCACCTTCAATCCCCGCAATGTGACAGGACCATGGATCTCATGATCTTGAAGGTTTTCCTGAACAGACAGTTCAAATCTATCCTCTCAAGTATGTAGATCATATGTAGCCTTCCTAAATCAGTAGTTGTGATTTACTTCGTGATCCGAGCTCCGAGAGTTTCAAATATCAAACCCTTCTTTTCTTTGTATGTGAATCTTTCAGAGTCAATGATCTAAGGACATTGGTCCTTATCAATCGACTACTCTAACTCTACTTCGAGAATTTGACCTTTCAACCTGATCAACGGTTCTTCGACCCCTTTCTCAATGAATGGTCAAGATCTCCTTCGGGTCTCCAAACTTCTGAAATATCAAGTCTCAACCTTTACTTCCCCTCGAATTATGTTGATTACTGCCACTTGTCCTCTTGGATCATATGATTGAGGCTTACTTCGGGTCTTTACCTAGAGTCCACAGGATTGTGCCACGTCTTTTATGAATCAGACGACCCATATTTACTTCAGACAATCTAACGCTTGATATCTTCTTTGGATGATCTGATGACTAAGATCTACTTTGGATGATCCAATGGTCGAGAATTTATTTCGGATTTTTGGGTCTCCGGGATTCAGGAATTTAAAAAATCAAACTGACGCTCTGGATCAGACGTCCCAGATTCACTTCGGATGATCTAATGCTTGAGATCCTCTTCGAATGATCTGACGATTGAGATCTACTTCAGATGATCCTGCAGTCGAGAATGTATTTCAGCTCTCCATCTCTCCGGGCTTCAGGTATTTTAAATCTCAATTGGAAATTCTTGAAGTTATTTCTCCGGAGCGTAACCTCCTCATAACGTTAGACCTAAAATGAATGATGTTCATTTGATCAATATCTTATATCAACGGATCGATCTGTTTGTGATGCATCTTTTCCTTGGATTAAATTCAAGGGCTCTTTGTCTTTGCTTATCCTATCCTTCCACTTAATTTGATCTGACAACTGATGAATATTTGGTTGATTGAATTCTCAATCGTTTTGGTTTGTCCTATGGAGTTGTTGATCCTGATCACATTTTTGTACTATGTTTTTCCTTTTGAGATTTGATCTCTGCATACTATTCGCTTCTCCTTCTGAGCTTATGCTTTTCCTTTTTTCCATATTCACTATTGTTCTTGCCATCAATGACAAGAAGACTCTTCCTATAAAACATGCCAAGAAGTAATTCATTTAAGTTTTTTTCGTAGGAAAGGGTTTTATCATATTTTGAAAGAAGATAGGAGAAATCTTGATTCCAAGGAAATCAAATGAATTTTTATCGGTTATTGTATTGATCACAAGACATATAAAATGTATGATTTCAATAAAAAATGTATTATTTCATGAACATCATGTAGATGAAGGTAAAACATATAATAGTCACTGTGTATGGCATCTTCCTAATGACTATGATGAAAGTGTCAAAGACAAATAAGATGTTGAACAGGTTCAATTTGAAGATTGAAGTAGCATGGACACTTCAAGTAGCCAGAGCTCACCAAGAAGGGATGAAGGAACTCCACAAAGAAGAAGAAGAGGTTAAGGAACTCCATGAAGTAGTGTAGCACCAAGGAGATCAAAACGACAAACTCATACACTTGTCAGGTATAAATATTATGCATTATTGACTCAACTTATGAATTTAGTGGAGATTTTAAATTTTGAGCAAGCTAAAGACCTTAAAATATGGATGGACAACATGAAAGAAGAATATGCTTATAACATGAAAAATGAAACTTGGAAATTAACAAAACTTCCTGAGAATAAAATACCTATAGGATTAAAATGGTCGTTGAAGTCTAAATTTAACGTTGATGGTAGTATAGAAAAGTATAAAGTTGGATTGGTTGCAAATGGTTATTCACAAAATAAAGGTATACAAGATGAGAATACTTCTAAACCAGTAGCTAAGATGATTACCATTAGATTAATTATTGCAATGACTACTAAGTATAATCGAAAACTACATTGGTTGGATGTTAAGTCATATTTTATTAATGGATAATTAAAGGAAGAGTTTAATCTTGTGCAACCAGATGGGTTTGTAAAGAAGACTCATGAGAATATTGTTGGTAGGTTGAAGAAGGAAATTGTATGGACTTAAATAGGCACCTAGGTCATGGTATATGGAAATTTATTCTTTCTTGTTTCTGTAGATTTTAACCTTGTACAATTAATTACTGCAAACATATTCTTAATAAAAATATATATATACAATGGCACAAACACAAATTACACATATATTTTTACCCTGGAAACCCAAACCAGGAAAACCAACAACCTGTTTAGAGCCACACATCTAATATTCTATTCATCATATTCTTTGTCATATGAATGATAAGTTGGGTTCTTTACCAAGAATATTTCACTTTGATTGTCACAATATATCCTTACAACTTGTTGTACCAACCCAATACCTAAACATGATATCTTTAACTATATGTATTCCTTGCTTGCATGAGTGGCTATCTTGTATTCAAGTTTTGTAGTCAAGAGTGCCACTATAGCCTATCTTTTTCTCATCCAACTTATTGCTCCTCCAAATATGTTAAACACATACCCACTTGTAGATATTATATAATCTAGATCTCCAACCCAATCTACATCCATAAAGCCATGTATGTCCAACACTCTCTCCAATCCTCATATTCCTTGGTAGCACAATCCATAACTGGTAGTGCCATGCAAATACCTGAAAACCCTCTTTATTGTTGTCCAATTCTCCTTCCCCGATTTTAACATATACCTGCTCAAAACTCCCACTTCATATGAAATGCCTCGTATAGAACAAACTATTGCGTACATCAAACTACCAACCTCCCTTTCATATGGAACACAAGACATGTCCTACTCCTCTTCATGTGTCTTGGGATACTAATCCATATATAAATTTACACCTAAAGGAATTGTTGGATTACTAAGAGAGGGGGGTGAATCAGTAATAGATATTTTTAATCCTTTTAACCACAGTATGCAAGTGTTATTTATATTTATGATGAATATAACATTATCATCCAATAAGTGCATACTAAATAAACAATGAAAAAATAAACAATCATACACATACACAATACACCAGTATTTCTACATGGAAATGCAATGTGGTAGAAAACCACATAATGAATTTCCTTATATGCCTTTAAGAATTACATTAATTCGAAGCACCAACTTCCCTTTTTCTCCAGCTACAACTAGAAGGAGGCTCCGACCCCTTACATTTTTAGGCTACAACTTGAGGGAATCTATAATTACTGAATTCTCTGGCTACAACCCCCTATGTTCTCAGGATACAACCAGAAGGTGGCTACAACCACCTATCCTCACCTTGTCCTACCACCCTGAAATATAAGTAAAATGATGAAACCACTATCACACTATCTCTATGAGATATACCACTGTAAACCTATACCAACCTATACCTATGACCTATAGCCAACCTGTACCACTACCCTGCAATCAACCTATACCTGAATTGAACATGTACCAACCAAAACCAACATATACATGACCTATTTGTTTTTCCACACACATATGTATGCACTCTATCTATACTTCAGCCCACATATGTATGTGAACTATTTGTACTACAACTTGCGTATGCTTTTTGAAAACTAGGCTTTTCTCTCTATGAAAAATTCTAACCCTCTTCAGCCAATGTCACATCAACCTACAACATGTCACTTTGTCCAAACTATAATTGTGCCCTGTGTGTACATCCTCATACATATCCCTTAACCAAATGTATCTATATCTCTCTAGTCATGTGTCATATAAGTATGTGTAATCACATACAATTATAATAACCCTCACATTAACTAGACATCAAACCCTTACTGATATAAAACCTCTCAGTACATCAACCATTTCACAGATACAATGTCCTAACCATGTACCACAAAAACATTTAACCATATGCCAAGAAATACAATATGTGACTCAACACTAACAAGATGTATGAATTATAAATATTTATTATACCAACACCGTGTTTTTGTAGATCTGACTTATACAGAAAGTCCCATGTAGCCACTAATATCGCTAGGGAAAATCCTCAAACCCCCATAAGCATTTCTCATCTAGACAAAATGTTGGAGCATAAACCTAACTTACATTAGTTTATACCTAAATTAGACTCCTAGATCTTGGTTAGTACATTCCATCACACTTTATTTCACCTAATTTGTCCACATGGAGAAGAAGGGCGCCTCATCCCTAGATTTTAGGGAAAACTGCTATTTTTAGATCAAGACTCAACTCTCGGTTCTTGATTTTATTGATTTATTCATGATTTATTCATGATTTATTCCAACTCCCCCATGCAAAAAATCATCCATTATTGGGGAATGCGCACCTCCTCTTTGAGTGAGAGATTTATTCCTTAATTAATGATTTTTGTCATTACTATTATTAGTAACTACTATTTCGAGTCAGTTAAGTGAGTTGGAATTGCTTCTCTTGTCAGTTAAGTGAGCTCAAGTGAGATAACGCGCATCACTTGACTATTGTGAGCATTAATGAGTGTGTTACATGTGTCTTTAGTGGTCTATCTCAAACTATGTAGTCCCCCTTAGCCTATGACACCTATTTTAGCTTTTTATAGCTTTTTTAACTAGAATTTCTATGTTGGAAATTCTATATATTCACCTCCTCTCTTCCTTTTGAGGATGGTTGCTCATGTATATTAATTTTTTATTAATATAATTCTCTGATTTATGGAGCAAAAACTTTCTCTCATCTCTTGAATATCAACAAATTGTATGTATTCAATTTAACTAGAATTCTAGATCTATCGAGGTTTCTGCAGAAATTCTACATGGTATCATAGCTAGATTGAATCTAGTGGATTGTACATGGTTGCTCATGTATATTAATTTTTTATTAATATAATTCTTTGATTTATGGAGAAAAAACTTTCTCTCATCTCTTGAATATCAGCAAATTGTATGTATTCAATTTAACTAGAATTCTAGATCTATCGGGGTTTCTGCAGGAATTCTACATGGTATCAGGTATAGATCATCAAGAGGCGCAACAAGAAAAAATGGATCATCTCTCTCATCCCAAAAAACTAGTTCTAAATCCTTTCAATTACTTCGAATGGAAGACAGAGATCTCTTTGCTCCTCCGAAGCAAAGGGCTTTATAGGGTAACACTGGGAACGGAGAAAGAATCGACTGCTGCAGCAGAGAAGATCAAGTATAACAATAAATTAGATGAAGCAATTGGGATGATATGTCTATCAATTGCCAGATATCTCCTCTTTCATTTCATTGGATCCACTACTCCCGATGTGGTCTCGACCACATTGGAAGGACTATTCGACAAGCAGGATGCAATGAGAGTGCATCAACTAGAGAATGAACTCATATCCCTAAGTCCAATTCATTTTAGCAACCTGCAAGAATTCTTCACCAAGTTCAAATCCCTCCTCGTTGAAATTATTGCACGTGGAGTCAAGAAAGAGGAATATCATCTCATCATTTCAATTCTCTTTAAATTAGGCCCTGAATATTTCGTATTTGTATCGTCTTTTCAAGCATCTAAATTGACTCAGGAAACATTGAAAATGCCTCCATTGAATGATTTCATTGCAGCATTGACTCAAGAGCAAGATAAGTTAGTCCAAATGGGTACCATAAAGCGTTCCAAGAACCAAGCACTTGCGGCTACTAATCCTCCAAAGAGCAGTGGAGAAGACAAGCAAAAAGGAAAGGGTAAATTTCATGAATCGAAGAAGGAGAGATCCTCACAATCTTTAGAGAACTCTTATGAGTCGAAGGGTAAGAACAAGAAGGAAAGAACACTTTGCAACTATTTTTCCAAAGGTTTTCATCCCAAATAAAATTGCATGAGGAATACTATCGATGAGATGGCTAAGCAATTGTAGTAGCACAATCTCACGATTCCCGAAAATGCAAAGAAGAAAGATGATAACAGAATGGGAGGGAGAGCACAGGATGGTCATGCTTTAATGGCTGTCACATCCACTCCATCATCTTGGATCCTTGATTCAAGTGCATTGAACCATATGTCTGCATCAAAAGATGAATTTTCCTCAATCGAAGAAAGCACCAGATCCCTAATTTACTTGGGAGATGCCACACCCGCAAAGGTGTGCGGAGAAGGAATTGTTGATCTTGAAGGGGGATGCTTCACAAATGTGCTTCATGTTCCCTCTCTATCTGCAAATATTCTCTTAATATATCACATCACTCATTCTGGCTCTGGAAGGAAGGTGGATTTCACTCCGGACTCCGCAGTGATTACCGACATTTCCACAGGCTCACAACTTGCACATGGAATTGCAGATCACGGTTCCCGTTTGTATTTATTCTCCCACTTTGTTCCTAAATCTATTAGCACTGTATTTCTGTCACAATCTAATAATATCAGTAGGTTATGGCATGAAATATTTTTCCATCTAAACTATAAGTACTTGCATCAACTCAGCAAGGAAAACATGGTAGAAGGATTGCCAGGTATTAAATTCACAAGCGGTGTATGCCAAGGATGCATTCTTGGCAAGCATCCAGAGAAAAAGTTTGACAAAGGGAAGGCACAAAGAGCTTCTTCATCTCTTTGGATGATTCACCGTTACATCACGGGCCCATTCTTGCATCCTTCAATCAGTAAGGCTCAATATGTACTCACTTTCATACATGATTTCTCTCACTTTACTTGGGTATTTTTTTTTAAATTAAAATCGGACGTATTTGAATGCCTTACAGAATTTAAAGCACTTGATGACAATGAGTTTGGGTGTAAGATTAAGATACTCCGTACTGATAATGGGGAGGATTATGTCAACAAATATGTGCAACAACTTTGTATTGATGCAGGTATACAACTACAACACACATTGCCATATACACCACATCAGAATGATGTTGTGGAGAGGAAAAACCGGTCCTTAAAAGAGATGGCCAATTGTATGCTACAGTCGAAATCATTAGCTCCCAAGATATGGGATAAAAATATTAATTGTGCAGCATACATTCAGAAATGAGTTCCTCACAAATCACTCAAAGGCACCACTCCTTTTGAATGTTGGACCGGTAAGAAACCGAAAGTGTCACACTTTCCCATTTTTGGTTCACGAGCATGGGCTCACATTCCGACATATAAGAGGAAGGATTTGGAGCCTCAAAGTGTTGAATTCATATTTTTTGGATATCCTAAAGGTTTAAAAGGATATATATTGCTGGACTCTCACACTGAAAATTTCATTCTATCTTGAAGTGTGAAGTTTGAAGAAGAATCACTGCATGATTTTTCAGAAGACCCTGCCGAGAAACCACTTGTTTTCATGGATGAGGAGGAGTAAGAAACTTCTTTGAGCACTTCATAGAAGCCATCAAAGAATACTTTTGGGTTTTATACAGAGGATGAGGAGCAGTTCATGGATGATCCAACTCAGTTTCCAACTTGGGAAGAGAAAACCCTGCAAGATGCGGGTGAACTAGTCGGTGATCCTACGGATACAAGAAGGACTAGATCACAGTTTTTTGGGGCTCCTCAATCTCTAGCTACCACAAAACCATTGCTTCCCATACATTTCTATATGACACTTGGTTCAAATCCACAGTCACACTCTAAGGCTGTTGGAAACCCACTTTGTGAGGCTACCATGGATGAAGAGTACTCTGCTCTTATGGACAACAACACATGGGACTTGGTTCCACTTTCAAAAGGAAGAAAGCTTGTTCGATGCTGATGGATATATCGAACAAATATTGTTGCAAATGGTGAGATCAACAAGTACAAATCTTGACTTGTCGTGAAAGGATACTCATAGGTACATGGCATAAACTACAGAGAGACATTTGCACCTATTGCAAAAATGGACTCCATTCTACTAGTTTTGGCCAATCCTGCTTCTCGCACATGGGAATTTCATCACATGGATGTGAAGAGTGCATTTATTCATGGAGATATCAAGGAGGATATATATATGGAGCAACCACAGGAGTCCATTCAGATATCGATTGATCCAGTTCAGAGGCAGAGGACCAAGCACATCAAGATTCACATGCATTACATCCGCAAGTTGATTCGTGACAGATTCATTTCACTGTAGTACTTCCCCACAAAGCAACAGGTTGCAGACATATTCACCAAGTCCTTCACTAAAAAGAAATTTTCAGAACTGAGAGCCATGCTTGGAGTGGTGGAGACAGCTGAGTAGGTCACTTTTGACCACTCAACATTTTTTTCCTCTTNAACCCTAACTTACATTAGTTTATACCTAGATTAGACTCCTAGATATTGGTTAATACATTCCATCACACTTTATTTCACCTAATTTGGCCACGTAGAGAAGAAGGGTGCCTCATCCCTATATTTTAGGGAAAACTACTATTTTTAGATCAAGACTCAACACCCGGTTCTTGATTTTCTTGATTTATTCATGTTTTATTCCACCTCCCCCATGAAAAAACTCATCCATTATTGGGGAATGCACACCTCCTCTTTGAGTGAGAGATTTACTCCTTAGTTAATGATTTTTTCCATTACTATTATTAGTAACTGCTATTTCGGGTCAGTTAAGCGAGTTGGAGCTGCTTCTCTTGTCAGTTAAGTGAGCTTAAGTGAGCTATTGCACATCACTTTACTCTTGTGGGAATTAATGAGTGTGTGACATGTGTCTTTAGTGGTATAGGTCGAACTGTGTGGTCTCCCTTAGCCTATGACACCTATTTTAGCTTTTTCTAGGTTTTTTAACTAGAATTTATATGTTGGAAATTCTATATATTCACCTCCTCTCTTCCTTTTGAGGACGGTTGCTCATGTATATTCATTTTTTATTAATATAATTCTCTGATTTATGGAGAAAATTTTTTCTCTCATCTCTTGAATATTAGCAAATTGTATGTGTTCAATTTAACTAGAATTCTAGATCTATCGGGGTTTTTGAAGGAATTCTACACAAAAAAATCCAATTACTCATAGAAATAAGACATACCTTTTGAACCAATAGATATATGTGATGTACCTGATCACTATAAACCTTCTTGGGAGATTTCTTTTAGACTCTAGAGACCTGACATCCTCATCTTCTAAAGTTTCTAGGGATTTTCCCTCATGTACGTGCCCTATTATATTGATATCCCGCATACATACACGCCCTGCTCCACTACAACCCAAGTACACCTAAAAACTAGGGTTTTTTTCGAGTGTTTTCTATAATTCCAAAACATTCACTGTCAACCCTTCATGCTACCTCAGACTTGCGCAACTTCAGATGTATCAATGAGTAACTGCAACAAACCTTACACACTAATAGATATTTAATGTACTCAATAGGTGCTAATAGGATATCATTTCTCTCTTATTTATACTTTCATGTAGCTTCCTCAAGGGGTTACCTTCTAACCAACTTAACCCAATTTCCTTATTTTAGGGCTAACCCACTTCTAACCGCTTGTCCACTTCTAACCCACTTTGCTACAAATAATAAATTCTCCACTTCTAGTTGCAATTAAATTATTTTTAATTATTTTTTTATTGCAACAACTTAACCCATGATTAAGTCCTAGTTTCACTCACTTGACTAGTCAACTTCTTCTAGGAGCTTCTAGAATACTTTTGACTTTTTTGACATTCTAGATAACTCATGAGGGTTCTCCAACTTCACAAGGCCATAAATCTCTAACTATCAAAAGTTATGCAGCATTCCACATATCAATGGAAATGGCATGACATGTACTATCCATCTAGAATAATATTACCTGTGAATATTTAATCTTCATACCATTATACATGAATCAAACTGAATTCCCTTATCCATACTATTGGGGCTTCCAAAATTTGCTACTAGACTTGCTTCAAGGGTGGACATCAATTACAACCAACCCAATTAATCAACAATATCCCCATTTGGCATTGAGGTAAACACTATGATTAAATACTAAATTCATATCGCTTATTCTCCCCTTGTGACCATTTCTCCCCCTGGAAGCATGCCTATGTTCTCTCTCTCCAAGCATCTAGCTCTCCATCCCACATTTGATGAATCTTTGCTCCTTTGACATCAATGGCAAAGGTAACTTCTTGTCTGGAAATTCTCCCCCTAACTAAACTATCCTTGGTCTCCCCTTAACTGAAGTCTTCCTCAACATGTTCCCCCAACCAGAACTGTCCTTTGTATGGTGCTTCCTCGTGTAAATCTAATACATATAAGATAAGAATTCAAAAGAATTAATTTTAGAATAGAAATTACTCCGAGTCTTTGGCAAAGATACTCAAAGGCTTCCATTGGTAGAGGTTTTGTGAAGATATATGAAACATGTTCCTTTTTCCCCACATACTCAACTTTGATGTTCTTCTATGCAACTTGTTCCCGTAGAAAGTGATACTTGATTGGAATGTTCTTCTTCTTGGAGTGCATCAGTGGATTCTTTGAGATACTAATAGCACTTGTATTATCACAATATATAGGAATGGGCTCATCATACTCAACCTGTATATATGTCAAAGTTTGTTTCATCCATATAACTTGTGTACAACATGTTGTTGCTACAATATACTCTTCTTTGGCTATAGATAATGATATTGATGATTATTTCTTTATTAGACAAGATACCAAACACTCATCCAAGTAGAATTCCGCTCCATTGGTGCTCCATCGATCATCAATGCAAGCTACCCAATTTGCATCTGTGTAGTAAATAAGTGATAGATGCTTTCCTTTTTGATACCATAATCCAAACTTTTATGTGCCGTTAAGATATCTGAAAATCTTCTTCACTGCTAGAACATGTGATTCCTCTGGTGTTGCTTGAAATTCTGCCACTTGTCTGACTATCTGCATTACATCTTGTCTCGATGTTGTCACATATAGTAATATGCCAATCATTTACCTATACTACCTCTGATATGTAGACTTAGAATAATCATATTTTCTCAACTTGCAACTGGTTTGCATAGGAGTGTTAAAATAATAGGTGGAAGATTCATCACATGGATGTGAAGAAAAATTTCTTGAATGGTTATTTGAAAGAAAATTTATACATGTCGCAACTAGAAGTATTTTATATGAAGGATCACAACATAAGGTATGAAATCTCATAAAGTCTTTCTATAGCCTAAATAAATGATCTCGTGCATGGTCTGGAAATATAAATGAGCATCTTTTGAAGATAAATTTCAACTTAAATATTGATTATGCAACTTTATTTGTTAGAAACATTGGAAAAAGTATTGTATATCTTGTGGTGTATGCAGATGATATTTTGATAACACAGAGAAATGAAGAATATATCACATCCATAAATAAATATTTGAAGAATGGTTTTTAGATGTAGGACACATGACTCCTTCACTACTACATGGGTATTGAAGTAATTCAAAATCTAAGGTATATATTAATTTCCCAAAAGAAGTACATTGGATAGTTGTTGAATAAATTTGGAATGATTTATTATAATCCTCTCTCTACTCCAATGGAGAAAAAATTAAGATAACATCAAAAAAGGGAATGAATTTCAGGATTCAATGAAATATATGAAACTTGAGGGGACTCTCATCTACCTTACCACTACTAGACTAGATATTTCATTTTTAATAGGGATCCTTTCTAGGTTCATGAAAAAACCTTGTGAAGAACATTAGTGTGATGTAAAGATATTTCTAAGGTAATTAAATGGAACTCCAAACTTTGAGCTCAAATACTCTTAGGTGGAGGAATTCAAACTAGTTGGATATATAGATTAAGACTTTGATGGGGTAAGGAGAATGAAGTTTCTACTTTTGGATACCTGATGAGTCTTGGATTAATAACTATCTCTTGGTGATCAAACAAACAATTTGTTCCAGTATATTCCACTACAGAGGAAAAGAATGTGGTTACTGCAAAGGAAACAAAGGATATTGTGTAGGTGAGGAAGATACTAGAGGATTTGCAAGTGAAATAGGTAAATGCTACTCCAATTTTGATTGACACAACTTCTACAATCAACTTGACCAATAATCCTAGATTTCATGATAGATAAAATCACATCAAAAATGAAGCACCATCTAATTTTACATCATGTAGAGGCGAAGACCATTCATTTTATACATTATTCCACAAGTCAGAAAATTGTAGTAATATTCAACAAAGTGCTTGGAAGAGAAAAGTTTGAAAAGTTTATAATTATGATTGGACTCACAAACACCCATTGGGATTAAGGGGGGATTTTAGATACCAAATCCTGCATATTGTGGTGTCTTGAAAATATTTTTATAAATATTTTATTTAGGAGAAATATGAAGAGTCATAGGTGAATAGGAACAATCATTAAACATCTTGGAAGATGAAACCAAATGTCATATCTCAATGTATTTATATATGAGTTACATTAGTAAAATTCATTCACGTTGGAGTTATCCACAAGCTTTTCATATGTAACATTATAGGATTCATCAAGGGTTATCCTTCAATGTGACGTTACTAAAGTTTTATGATGGATAGAAACATCCACTACAAGGATAACACTTTGTTGTTGAGAAAGTGTTGTCATTGATGTCAAATTTATTGCTAGATTGTTAATGTGGAAATAGCCGTTATTAAGTTCATTGGTTGAGTGATGCAGTGTAGCTACTATTATGTGTGTCTCCAATATGTTTGTCTACTATAATTTGAGATTCTCATAATAATTGTTGAACTACATGAATTTGGGATTTTGGTAATAATTGAAATTTTGGTAATAACATGTTGACTGCATGAATTCGGGATTCTAGTAATAATGTGTTCACATAGCGAGTATTTTTTATAGAAGGCAATCTAAAACAGTCTTTTGAAGTGGTCAAAGTATTTATATGGTCAAGAAATATACTATGGGATTACACCATAGATTTGATCTTTCTATGGGAAGAAAAACTATTGTACAAACTAGTATAAATATTTTATGAAATTGAAGTGTAAGGGAGTGTGTGAAACATCAAGAAGTGTGAGTTGATATGATTTAGATACAAGGAGAAAATCAAAGGAGAAATATTGGTCAAAATAAAGAGTGCATCTATACAAAAGATCAAAGAGATGGAAATCAGACTGTAGAAGGGCTTTTGAACCTAAATTGTAATATGAAAGGTATGTGATTTAGCCTTAAATAGATAGTATTCTTGATTGTAATGAAGTAATTCTGCAATGTTGTGAGTTATGGAATGACTCTATTTTGGGATACTTGAGGAGTGTTTAAACCTATATGTTGTGAGAAGGATTGAGAACATTAATATATAATCTCCTTATTCAAAAATAACAACATCTACAAGAATAACAGTCTATAGTAAAAGTAGATCTACATGAAAAGCATATCTACATGAATAAATTATACAATATTCACATATACAAGAATAGAAATCTATAAGGAAAGTAGAGATATAGGAAAATCATATCTAGAGGAATAGTTGCTACAATATTAGCATCTATAGGAATACCCGTCTACAAGAAAAGTAGATCTACAGGAAAAGTATAACTCCAGGAATAATTGCTATAGCATTAGCATCTACATGAATAATAGTCTACAAGCAAAATAAGATCTACATGAAAATAATATATATAGGAATAGCTGATACAATATTCACATCTACAAGAAGAGAAGTCTACAGGAAAAGTAGATCTACATGAATAGTTTATAAAATATTAACATCTGCAAGAATAAGAATCTGCAGAAAAAGTAGATCTATAGGAAAAGTAGATCTACATGAATAGTTGCTACAATATATGCATCTATAGGAATAATAGTCTATAGGAAAAGTAGATCTACAAGAAAGGAAGATATATAGGAATAACTACTACATTATTAGCATCTACATGAATAACAATCTGCAGGAAAAGTAGATCTACAGGAATATCAGACTACATGAAAAAAAAATCTACATGAATAGATGCTAGAGGATTACCATCTACTGGGAAAGTATATCAACATAAATAACATACTACAAGAAAATAATATCTAGATGAATAACTACTACAATATTAGCAACTGGATGAATAACAACTACAAAAATGATAGAGATGATTTATGTTGTGTTCAAATGAAGATATCATTTGATGTATTTGTTTTAATTGCAGATTTACAATGTATATGAGGCTATGAAGTGTAGAGCTCATGAACATTTGTTTTAGAAATTGACCAAATATTTGCTAACATATTCACTTCAGAGTGGTAGGGTGGTGTAAGGGAGAGGATTGGTGTCCTCATTCTCATAACAAGTTGGTTCCTGGTAAGTTGGTGCTTGTAGATTATAAGTCGGTGCTTACAATGAGGATTGGTGTCCTCATTTTATCAATAGGTTGGTTCTTAAAGAGTGTGTAACACCCCAGGTTTTGAACCCCCATTTTAAATAATGTATTTTTACAATGATGGGAGGTCAGGGTACCCCAAAATATTATTAAAAGGCGAGTGTGCCCAAGACATGTAATGTTTTCTATCATTATTAATAATAAATACATGGTTGTCTGCTAGACGGACAATGACTATAGTTATAGGGGGCTATGATTCCACAAGAGAGGGGGCTTGAGGGGCTAAGTGTTTATTCCTATGTTAATTACCCTTTTTGACTAAGGGAGGGGATCGGTTACATGAGCTTCTTGGGGAAGGCTAGGAGGTTCTTGATTCCCCATGAAGTTACTTAAACCCACCTATGGTCTGATGTCGGGGTCCGACTGATGGCTTGTTCATTAATTTTCCTGTACGTTCATTCATTTCCCTCATGCACTTTCATGCACTCACTCACCCATTCATTGATCCATCCTCATTCGTGTCTGGGCTTGCGAAAGGGAACCGAACTATTGAATATTAGCCACGAGATAGTTGGTTGTAATGGTCACTGGTGCAATCTAGCCATGACTTGGGGCTTGGATGTCTGAGATGCGTTGGCCCGTGCCATGGTTTTCTCACAACTGTGAGTCCTGAGAGTTCCAACATTGAGATTTTGGACCAGCTCTATTGGAGGCCCTGGAAAAAGGAGAAGGACTGCCTAAGGGACTGCATGGTAGAGAAGGGTGGAGGTCCATTCTCTTGGGTGGTATAGGAAGGGTGAAAGAAATATAGGTATCTGTATTGTTGTGGGTGTTGGAAAACCTATGAGAGCTTGAGAGCTGACTGGTTTGGGAACCCAAGTACACTCTGGAACCATCCTTGTGGATTCATATCCCTGGCTCGGGGGTGACACTGTTATTGAGATTTGGAGAAGTGGTGTCTATGGTTGGGTGGAATGTCCTTGGTCTGCATCCAGTTGGTGTTGCCTTTTTATAAAGATAAGTGCTCTTTGTTTTGATATTATTATCTATGTATGAATGTGTTCCATTGTGTATATTTAATTATCATTTAATCGAATCTTTAGACTATGCATGCTTGTTGGATATTGATATGCATGTTGTTAAAGTATTTTCTTTTATGCATCCTTAAATTTTAAAAAGGTATCGGTTAAAGAAAGAAGCCGAAGGGTAGGCTTGAAGGTAGCATGCCCTGGCCTATGGGTGGTTGGGTATGTTACAGTTTGGTATCAGAGCTTCTAGTTGAAACATTTGGCCGATATGGGTCAGGTGTGTTGGTAAAAGTCTCATGGTTACAAATTGAACTCTGACCGCGGAGTTGAAAAGCTCAGGAGGAATGGCGTTGAAGAATCTACACAAGAGTTAGATCACCAAAGACCCGTTGTAAGGGGTTCGAAGGATCATGACCATCCCCTTCAAATTCAGGAGAAATCTCCACTGTAGGATTGGGAGAGATCGAGGATCTTTGGATTGGAGGACAGGTGAACATGGTTTATCTGATGAAAAGGAAGGAAGGGTTAAGGTCACCACCGTCAGATCCCATTGGAGAGAGAGATCAACAAACATCCGACATTGTGGGGAATGAATTTGCACGAGAGATAATTCCCTAAGGCGGTCCAGCAATCCAAAACTATGGTTTCACAGAGGGGTTACATGTCAGCATCAAGAGAATTGTAGGGTGAAAAGAGGTTTACTCCAAACCTCCAATGTGTTCCCCCACAAATTGAAAGGTAGTAAGTGATGTGACATGTTAGGGATCAAACAATTAAACTCCGTATAGCTGAAGTAGATCCTGACCATCGATCACCAAGAGGTACATGTCAGTAGATCAGTAACTATGGAGAAATGAGTTTGAGAGGTTTTAAGTTGAGATTTGAAACTCCCGAAGCCCGAAGAGATGGAGAGTCGAAGTAAATCTCGATCACGTGATCATTCGAAATAGTTCTCATTCGCCATATAGTTTATCGTAAATCTCAAGTGTCAGATTGTTCGAGGTGAATTTGGGCCATCTGATTCAGAAGAGACATGGCGTAAATCTGTGGATTTCGGATGAAGGCCCAAATTAATCCTCAACTGTCATATTAAGGAGGACACCTGGTGCAAATCTGTGGACTCTGGGTGAATACCCAAAGTGAATCTTAGTTGTCTGATCCAGGAGGACACATGGTGACAGATTAGCCAGTTCGAGAATTCGAAATTCGAGAGAATTGGAAGAGTGTCAGTATGGAAACTCCTAAAGTCCCAAAGTCTGAAGAGATGAAGTGATGGGGCATGATGATGTCACCTAGAGGTGATGTAGATATGGGAATTCCCGAAGTGATGTGGCTTGCAGACGTCACCTAGAATGATGTAGACACATGTGATGTGTGCCACATGTTAGTAAGTTTTAAGAATATGGAGTATTGAAATGTCAGTTTGGGCCACATGTCCTCTTCCATTATTTCTCCACGTGGCGATAGATCGTGCAGTCTGGAGACTGGGCACTCCAGTGGGGAAGGACGTGATAGGTTGTGTTTGGTCAAAAACTCCCAAAGGCCCGAAGGCTGTAGTACATATCGACCGTTTATTCTAGAAGACACACGACGAAGGATTGTCGACTTTGAGTGAAAGAACTCCAGGAGAACGTTCAATAGGAAAGTTTGAAACTTCCAAAACCTGAAGAGTCAAAGCAATTCATAGTCGCTAATCTATGGGAGGACATCCGTTGACAGATCATGAACTTCGGGTAAAAGAAGTCTAGGAGGAGGAAAGTGAGGAAAGTTGAGACTCCCGAAGCATAGAGTCTTGAAGTGGATCTGGATCATTGATCGTGAAAGAGGACAAGGATCGTTGATCTAGTCCTAGATGAAAGTTCTAAAGTCCTGAAGCTCTGGACAAGCACTTTTTCAGCTAAGCATAGGGTCATGGCCATGGTCATATGCAAATTGAGAGCTGAGGGAAGGAGGGCTAAGGTATGAATTGGTGGTTTTTGAGACATAAAATTTCTAAGGAAGGATTTAGCCGTGGTCACCTGGGAAGGTGGTTTGAAGGAAGCACCTGTTCAGGATGAAATTCCATGTTAGCCAAGGATAACATGATACTGTTATTTTTAGAGGATGGGAATATGATCTCCATCAACAAAAAAAGAAAGAGACCTGTATCATGGTTTGGAAATTTGTTTATCTTATGAATAATTCTAAAAAAATGGTCGCTTGCACATTTTTCAGA
>JASDQU010101887.1:147034-166928 GCA_032191745.1 Picea mariana
TAGAGCTACAAAGAAGACAATGAGAGACTAATGAGAGAGAAAAGTTAGATAAATGCTTGAGTGTTGCAGATATTAAATTAGTTGAAGAGAAAAACAAAGAAGGGATCAAACTCAAGACAAGAGGAAGAAGGCAGGTTCCATGAAATAAGGGATGATCGTCGAAGGGTTGGTTATTCCAGAAGTGCTAGAAGCTCTCCTAGACACCACTCACCTCCTTACTTAGAAATTTTTTTTTATGCATCGAATGATCCCATAAGAAGTCCAGAGGTGTCTCTTGTCAGACACCAAAGAAGGAAACAAGAGGTAGACAGCTTGCAAGGAGAGCTGAGGAAGCTCAAGCCACCTTCCATTAAGGGTGAAAGAGAAAGGGAAGATGATGTTGAAGCATGGTTGCTTGGTCTCAGGAGATATTTTCAGTTCCATAACTATTCATCAAATCTAGAAGCCAGGATTGCCACCTACCATTTACGGGGGAAAGATGCAATGTAGTGGGACCAACTGAAGGAAGTGGAGCACATTAATGATAGTAGGATCACTTGGAAGCAGTTCAAGAAGTACTTCAAGAAGGAGTACCTATCATAGCATTTCTATGACAAGAAAATGCAGAAGTTCTTTGAACTCAGGTTGGAAAGCATGATTATGGAAGAGTATGAGAAGAATTTCTTAGGATTTTTAAAGTATGTCAGGTTCATTGGTGTTGAGAAAGTAGAAATACAGATATTTCTAAGTGGGCTACTAGCTTTTTATAAGGAAAAGATCAAGTATGATGAGTCCAAGACCTTGACTAAACCCATCAGAAAGTATAAATATCTGTATGAGAAAGCTAGGGAAGAGAATCTCTGTAGAATTCTTGGAAGGACAAGAAAAATGTGAAGTCCAACCAGAGGAGGAAAGGATTCAAACCTTCATTCAATAGGAATGAGCCTAATAGAAATCATCAAGATCAGTATGCTAAGGGAGATTTCAAGAAGGAAGATTCCTTGGGAAAAAGGGGAAGACCACCAATCCAATGTTGGGGATGCAAGGAATATCACATGTACAAGGATTGCCCACACAGAAAGGACCAAGTGAAGACTATGCACAACATCCAAGAAGATACAACATTTGAAGATATGGGAAGAATCTATGCATCTTTAAATGATCGACAAGTAGAGTACCAGTCCAATATGATCAAGGTGGAAGGTAAGATCATAAATCAACCTATTTCTATTTTGATTGATTCAAGAGAAATTCATTGTTACATTGATCCTAAGATAGTTGATATATTACATTTGGAGAAAAGTAAACTTGTAAAAGCAAGTTTGGTTTAGTTAGCCACTAGAACCAAAAGAAGAATCAATGACATGGTCAGAAGTTGTTCCATAAGTCTTAATGGCGTGAATACTAGTATTGATATAAATATCATACCATTGGGGTCTTATGATATTATGATTGGAATTTATTGGTTGGACAAGCATCGTTTTGTCCTAGATTGTCATAAGAAGACATTTACATGTCTTGATGGAAAAGGAAAACAAAGCACTGTGAAAGGAGTTCCAAGACCCATCTCTATAAGGGATATTTCAGCCTTACAGCTAAAATGATATTTTAGGAAAGGATGTCAATTGTATGCAACTCATGTGGAAGATCCAGATAATACCAAGGGTCCAAGCCTCGAATATTTTTCAGTACTACAGTAATTTGAAGATGTATTCCAAGAAATACCTAGATTGCCACCAAGACGGGAGATAGATTTCTCAATTGATTTAGTGCTAGGAGCTGCCCTAGTGTCAAAAACACCTTACAGAATGATCACACTAGAGTTAAAACAATTACAAATGTAGTTGGAGGAATTGTTGAAGAAATGGTACATACGTCCAAGTGTTTCACCTTGGGGAGCACTAGTACTTTTGTCAAAAATAAGGATGGAACCTTGAGGCTATGTATTGAATTCCAACAGCTGAACAAGTACACTATAAAGAAAAAGTATTATCTACCCTGAATTGATGAACTCTTTGATCAACTAAGAGGAGAAAAGATATTCTCAAAGTTTGACCTAAGGATAGGATACCATCAAGTAAGAATCAAGGAAGAAGACATTCATAAGACAACCTCTAGGACTAGGTATGGGCATTATGAATTTGTAGTTGTGCCATTTGGACTGACCAATGCACCAACTGCCTTCATGTGCTTGATGAACATCATATTTAGAAATTATTTGGATAAGTTTGTCATAGTATTCTTGGATGACATACTTATATATTCTATGTCTAAAGAGGAGCATGGACATCACTTAAGACTGGTTTTGCAAGTACTGAGAGAACATTAGTTGTATGCCAAGTTGAGTAAGTGTTCTTTTTATAAAAAGAAGATCCATTACTTGGGACAGATTACTTCAGAGCATGGCATAATAGTAGATCCATAGGAGATCTAATCCATTAGAGGATGGCCAACACCCATAAATGTGTCAGACATCAAATATTGTATGGGATTAGCTGGCTACTACAGAAGGTTCATAGTAGGGTTCTCTAAGATTGCTCATCCCATCACTTCTTTGCAAAAGAAGGGAATTAAATTTGAATGGACACTCAAGTGTGAAAATAATTTTAATTTGTTGAAGGAATTACTTACTAATGCACCTATGTTAAAAATTACTCACCCAAATGAAATTTTTGTGGTATGTACAGATGCATGTAAGGAAGGACTTGGGGGAGTCCTCACACAAAATGGACATGTCATTGGATATGAGTCCAGAAATATTAAGGAACATGAGATGAACTATGCCACGCATGAATTGGAACTTGCTTCCATTGTTCACACCTTGAGGATGTAGAGGCATTATCTCATGGGGAAGAAATTCAAATTAAGGATAGACCACATTGGCCTAAAGTATATTTTTGAACAACCAACCTTGAATGCCAGGGAAACAAGATGGCTCGAATGTTTTAGTGAATATGAATTCGATATCAATCATATCAAAGGAAAGGAGAATAAATTTTCCGAGCGCTTAGTAGAAGAGTTCATCTCATGCATGCTATTGTTGTTAGTATGCATCAGTCAGACTTGAAGAGAAGAATTTTAAATGGTCTTGTTATAGATCAACATTATCTACAGGTAAAGGAAAACTTACAACAAGAAAATGTACAATAAAAAATAAAGGAGTATGAGATAAGGGAATACAAATTACTCATGCCTAAAAATAGAATCTATGTTCCTAGCTCCGGAGAAGTGAGGAATTTGGTACTGAAGGAAATGCATGATGTTCCTTATGTTGGACATCTTGATTACTAGAAAACAATTAAAGCAGTAAAAAAATAGTTATTTTGGTTGGGAATGAAGAAGTATGTTGTTGATTACATCACTCGATGTATGGAATGTCAGAAGATGAAGGATGAGCATAGGCACCCAAACGGGTTTGTTGCAGCCATTGCCAATCCCAAAGAACAAATGGGAAGTGATCACCATGGATTTCATCATAGGATTACCTAGAACGAATAAGAAACATGATTCAATCATGGTGTTGGTTGAAAAATTAACAAAGGCTGCTCATTTTGTGCCTGTGAAGACAACACATACAACGGATAATATTGCAGAAATTTTCATGAAGGAAATTGCTAGGTTGCATGGGATACCTATGACAATCGTCTCGGAAAGAGATACAAAGTTTACCTCCAATTTCTGGATGGAATTTTTTAAATTATTTGGCACAAATATAAACTTTAGCAAGGCATATCATCCCCAGACAGATGGGAAAACAAAGGGAGTCAATCGAATAATTGAAGATATGTTGAGAATGTATGTGATGGATAAGCCATCTAAGTGGGAAGATTACTTACACTTGGTTGAGTTTGCATATAATAATGGGTATCAAGCTTCATTAAGAATGAGCCCATTTGAAACCTTATATGGTAGGAAATGCGATACTCTAATAAGTTGGGACAACCCAACATATAGAGTGGTACTTGGGCCAAAGTTGCTCAAGGACATGGAAGACCAAGTGGTTAAGATCAAGCAAAATTTAAAGGCAGGTCAGGATAGACAGAAATTTTATGTAGACAAGAATAGGATAGCTAGATAATTTAAAGTAGGGGAGCATGTACTTTTGAAAGTGAAGCCCAAGAAAAGCCCTTTGAAATTGGGTAGTTGTACAAAGATGGCAGCCAGAGTCTATGGTCCATTTGAAATATTGGATAGAATAGGGCCAGTAGCATACATGCTTGTATTGCCTTCTTCCATGAATGTGCATAATGTATTTCATGTATATTTACTAAATAAATATGTACATGGCCCTAACCATGTTATTGATTGGCATCTGATTCAAGTAGAGATGGAGGTATATTTTCAGGTTCAACTAGTGCGGGTATTGGACAGAAAAGTCAAAATGCTTCAAAATCAAGTTATAGAGATGGTAAAAGTTTAGTGGACTTGCTATGGTCCTAAAGATGCTACCTGGGAGAATGAAGATTCCATGTGGGCAGAGTACCCACAACTTTTTGAATAAATTTGAGATTTTCATCTCTATTTTGTATATGCACTAAGGACGGTGCCAAAATAAGGGGAAGGGGATGTAACACCCCAGGTTTTGAACCCCCATTTTAAATAATGTATTGTTACAATGTTGAGAGGCTAGGATACCCCAAAAAATTATTAAAAGGCTAGTGTGCCTAATACATGTAATGTTTTCTATCATTATTAATAATAAATACATGGATGGCTGCTAGATAGACAAGGACTAGAGTTATAGGGGCATATGATTCCACGAGAGAGGGGGCTTGATGGGATAAGTGTTTATTCCTATGTTAATTACCCTTTTTGCCTAAGGGAGGGGATCGATTACGTAAGCTTATTGGGGAAGGCCAGGAGGTTCTTGATTCCCCACGAAGTTACTTAAACTCGCCTCTGGTCTGATGTGGGGTTTCAACTGATGGCTTGTTTGTTGATTTTCTTGTACATTCATTCATTTTCCTCATGCACTTTCATGCTCTCACTCACCCATTCATCGATCCATCCTCATCTGCATCTTAGCTCAGGAAAGGGAACCAAACTGCTGAAGATTAGCCACAGGATAGTTGGCTGTAATGGTCACTGGTGTAATCCTGCCATGACTTGGGGCCTGCATGTATGAGATGCATTGGCCTGTGCCCTATTTTTCTCACAACTGTGAGTCCTGAGAGTTCCATAATTGAGATTGGGGACCAACTGTGCTGGAGGCCATTGAAAAAGGAGAAGGATTGTGTGAGGGACTGTGTGGAAGAGAAGGGCGGAGGTCCATTCTCTTGGGTGGTACATTCTGGGTGGAAGAGAGATGGGTACTTGGATTGTTGTGGGTGCTGGGAAACCTGTGAGAGCTTGAGAGTTGACTGTCCTGGGAACCCAAGTAGACTCTAGAAACCATCCTTTTGGAGTCATATCCCTGGCTCAGGGGTGACACTATTGTTGAGATTTGGAGTAGTGGTGTCTACGGTTGGGTAGAACGTCATTGGTATCAAACCATTTGATGTCGTTTTTTTATAAACATAAGTGCTCTCTGTTGTGATATTATTATTTGTGTATGAATGTATTCCATCATGTATATTTAATTATCGTTTAATTGAATCTTTAGACTATCCATGCTTGTTGGATATTGTTGTGCATGTCGTTAAAGTCTTTTCTTTTATGTATCCTTAAATTTTAAAAAGGTATGGGTTAAGGAAAAAAGCCCAAGGGTAGGCTTGAAGGTAGCATGCCCCTGTCTATGGGTGGTTGGGTTTGTTATAGAGTGGTAACTGGGTGCTTACTACATGTATTGGTGTCCCTCACAGTTTGAAGCCGATAAAGAATGTAACTCTTTAATGATATGAGAGAATCTGATTCGTGGTTTTCTCCTGTGTGGGTTTCCAAGTAAAAGACATGTGTAATATGTCTTTCTGTTATTGTTAAGTCTTCGCATTTCTTATGATTGACAATGTGATGACTGGTTAAGATGGTAAAAATAAAAAGTGGTTGAAATCTGTGTAATAATGATTTGCCCCCCACTCTCTCAGTATTACTAAATATTCCAACGATTGATATCAAAGCAAGGTTCCTTCAGTGACATCCTACCAATAGGAAGGAATGTCCCTAAATAAAAATCTTCAGTCAAGATTCTTCTTCTTCGAGTAGATCTCTTCTATTAAATGGAACATAACTTTCTGGAAAATTAGAATTCAGAACTACCTTATGTCACTTGGCATCAAGGTCTAGAAGATTGTGGTATATGGTTACAAACCCCTAGAAACTCCTCCAACTAATGAAGTTGGAAAGAAAAATTACAACAGTAATGCAATAGCTATGAATTCCATTCTATATGGACTTGTAGAAACAAAATTTGTTAAAGTGATGCAGTATGAATCAACATAATATATATGGGACAAATTAGTAAATAATTATGAAGGAGATGCTAGGGTTAAGTTAGCCAAACTTCGATATCATAGAATACAATTTGAAATTCTGAGAATGAGTGAGGATGAGAAAATTTCTAGCTTCTTTCTCATAGTAGATGAGGTTGAAAACACCATGAAAGGGGTAGGTGAAAATCTTGATGAAGTTGTAATAGTTCACAAGGTACCAAGATATCTCCCCTCAAGACTCGATGCAAAAGTATCTGCTATAGAAGAATAGCATGATCTAGATAAGATGACTACAGTTAGGCTCACTGGAATACTCATTTCCTATGAGATGAGGACCATGAAAGAGAAGCTAGACATAAGAGAATAAGCTTTCAAGCAATCAACCAAATCATAGAACATCAAGATCGAAACTACTTCTGCCGCAACTTAGATGAATAAGAATCCAACTTTGTGATAAATCTACAAAGGGGATCTGTAAAATATAAAGGTATGTTTCCATTGCAATGTTTTAATTATGGAAAATTAGGTAATTTTTCATCTAAATGTCCATACAAAGAAAATAAAATTGATGATAAAGAAAAAAAAAAAAAAACATATCTACGAAGAACAACAAGAAAACATGTTTTAAGAAGATTTTTTTCTACTCAAAAGAGGTGTAACACACCCGGCCACCCACATGTTGTCCATGCTACTTCAGATTTAACACTTCAAAACTGATTTCAAATTTTTGATAACATTTAATTAATAAAGAAACATGAAAGACTCACATGCAATCATCAAGATTCATACTACATCATAAAATAAATGGAAGATATGCCATGCACAAGAATAATTAGTAAGCATGCACATTAAAGACACATATCTTAGAGATATTAATTAATACATAGAGGAAATAAAAATATACAAGCATAGAAAACCATGGCAAAGAGAACTTATCTTTAAAAAAATGATTCACCAATTGGTTGCAGACCAAGGACGTTCCACCCAACCGTACACGCTATTGTTCCAAGTCTCAATAGCAATGTCACCCCTGCACCAAATATATGAATCCAAAAAGAGAGTTCCATGGTGTCACTCAGCTTCCGAAATCAGTCATCACTGAAGCTCGCACACGTTTCTCAACACACAACAATCAAAAGTACACCAACTCTCTTCTCTCTATCCTACAAAACCAAAGAGAATGGACTCCCTTATCTTCCATGTTGTCCCTTAGGTTGTCCACTTCCTTCCAGTGATCCAATGCATCTGGTTAATAATCTCCATGTTGATTCTCTCAGTACTCACAAATTTGAATAAAATTTAGTACATGCCAATGCATCTCAGGCATGCATGCACAAATTCATGGCTAGAATACACTAGCAATTACTACAACCAACAAACAATGGTTTCTTCCTCAACAATTTTCCCCACATTTTCCAATCCAAGAACAAGAATGAACAAGGAATGATAATTGAGCAACAATGAATGAAAGACTGAAAGTCTGAATGGAGAAGAACCCCCAAACAACCCACAAGATGGATTTATATATTTACTTGGAAATCAAGAACCACATGGCCTTCCCAAGAACCTCATGTAACCACTTCTCTCAATTAAATAAATTATGCGTAAATAAAATATAATAAAATACTTAGCCCCTTAATCCTCCTCTCTTGTGGAATCATATTCCCCTATAACTCTTGTCCTTGTCCGTCTAGCATCCAACGATGTATTTTATTATTAATAATGATCAAAACATTACATTTCCTAGGCATGTTGGTCTATTTTAATTTCTTGGGCACTATGGCATTTCATAAATTAACAGAATACATTATTTAATATGGGGAATCAAAATCAGGGTATTACATTCCCTCCCCCTTATTTTGGCACTGTCCTTAGTGCATATACAAAAAAAAATAAAAAAAAATCAAAATTTATTCAAAAAGTCGCAGGTACTCTGCCAACATGGCATCTTCATGATCCCAAGTGGCATCTTTAGGAAAATAGTATTTGAAATAAACTTTTACCAATTCTATGACTTGATTCTGAAGCATTTTGAATTTTTTGTCCAATATGCGCACCAATTGGACTTGAAAGTCTCCTTCTGGCTCCACCTGGATCAAATTTTAATCAATAACATGGTTAGGATCATGTATATATTTTTTCAGCAAATATACATGAAATACATTATGAACATTCATAAAAGCATGAAATGCAATCATGTATGCAGCTGGCCATATTCTATCCAATATCTGAAATGGACCACAAAATCTAGCTGCTAGATTTGTACAACTTCCCAACTTCAATAAGATTTTCTTGGGCTTCACATTTAAAAGAACATGTTCTCACACTTTAAATTCTCTAGTTGTTCTACTCTTATTTTCATGACTTTTCTATCTATCTTGAGATTCCTTTAACTTCTACTTAATTCTAACCATTTGGTCTTCTTGACAAATTATGGCCCAAGTACCACTCTGTCTGATGGGTTGTCCCAACTCACTAGAGTATTTCATTTCCTACCATACAAAGCTTCAAATGGGCTCATTTTCAATAAATCTTGATACCCATTATTATAGGAAAACTCAACCAAGTCCAAGTAATATTCCCACTTAGATGGCTTATTCATCACATACATTCTCAACATGTCTTCAATTACTTGGTTGAATCTCTCTATCTTCCCATATGAATATGGATGGTATTTTGTGCTAAAGTTCAAATTTGTACCAAATCCTTTAAACAATCCCCTCTAAAAATTTGAAGTAAACTTTGTATATTTGTCTAAAACAATTTCCTTAGGTATCCCATGCAACTTAGCAATATCTCCCATGTAAATTTTTGCAATATTAGATTTTGTATGAGACATTTTTACAAGAACAAAATGAACAACCTTTGTCAATTTATCAACCACTCCCATTATTGAATCATGTTTCCTTATTGTCTTGGGAAATTTAGTTACAAAATCAATGATTACCACTTCCCATTTCTTCTCTATAATTGGTAATGGTTGTAGTAAACTTGTTGGGTGTCTATGCTTAGTCTTCACTCTCTAACATTCCATACATCTAGCAATGTAGTCAGCAACATATTTCTTCATTCCTAGCCAAAATAATTGGCTTCTTACTACTGCAATTGTTTTCTAGTTATTGGGATGTCCGACATGCGAAACATTATGCATTTCTTTTAATACCAAATTCCTAAGTTATCTAGAACTAGGAACAAAAATTCTATTTTTACGAATAATCTCTTCCTTCATCTCATATTATTTAATTTTCTGATGTAAGATTTCTTTTACCTGTAGGTAATGCTGATTTGTAACACCAACATATAAAATTATTCTCTTCAAATTGGACTAATGCATACCAATGGTTGTAGCATGCATGATATGTAATATTCTATTGAGTGCATCAACAACCTTATTTTCTTTTCATTTGATATGCTTGATGTCAAAATTGTATTCACTTAAAAATTCCATCCATCTTGTTTTCCTGGCGTTAAAAGTTGTTTGTTCAAAAATATATTTCATACCACTATGGTTTGTTCTTAATTCAAATCTCTTTCCCATGAGATAATCCTAGTGCAAAGAGGATAACTACTTAAATCATATAATTAGGAAGCACACCCCAAAATGATTTCTCTCATATTTTTACCTGAGAATGATTTATAAGGCCTATCATGACTGTCTCTCATTGGTTGTCCACAAATGCCATTATCAAGAAGTGCATCTATGACTTCCTAGATCAATGTTTTTTTATGAATAACAAATGACTCAAAATAATTCCTCCACATCTTCAATGCATGAAAAATGGAAACAATTTCCAAGTCATGTGTGGCATATTTCCTCTCACGTTCTTTAAGATTTATTGACTTGTAACCAATGAAATGTCCATATAGAGTGAGGAATCCACCAATTCCTTCCTTGCATGCATCTATACATACCAAAAAAAATTCATTTGGGTCATCAATTCTTAAAATAGGTGCATTAGTAAGTAATTCTTTCAACAAATTAAAGTTCTCTTTACACTCAACTGTACATTCAAATTTAATTCCCTTATTTTGCAAAGAAGTGATGGGATGAACAATCTCAGAGAGCCCTGCTATAAATCTTTTGTAGTAACTAGCTAATCCTATAAAATATTTGACTTATGAAACATTCATGGGTGATGACCATCCTCTAATGGCTTCAATCTTCTTTACATACACTGCAATACCTTGTTTTGAAACAATGTGTCCCAAGTAATGGATGTGTTCTTGGTAAAATGAAAACTTACTAGGATTGTAATACCACTGATGTTCCCCAAGCACTTGCAATACCAATATCAAGTGATGTTCATTCTCTTCCTCCAACTTAGAATAAATAAGTATGTCATCCAAGAATACTATGAAAAACTTATCCAAATAAGTTTTGAATATTCCATTCGTTAAGCACATAAAGACAACTCGTGCATTGGTCAACGCAAAGGATACCACTACAAATTCATAGTTCCCATACCTAGTTCTAGAGGTTATATTATTGATGTATTCCTCCTTGATTCTTACCCGGTGGTATCTTGATCTTAAGTCTATCTTTGAAAATATCTTTTCTCCTCTTAGATGATCAAAGAGGTCATCAACTTTGGGTAGAGGGTATTTGTTCTTCAATGTGGCTTCATTGAGATATATAAAGTCAATACACAACCCCAATGTTCCATCCTTATTTTTGAAAAAGAGTATTGGTGCTCCCCAAGGTGAACCACTTGGACATATGTACCCTTTCTTAAAAAATTCTTCCAGTTGCATTTGTAATTCTTTAAATTCTAGTGTACTCATTATGTAAGGTGTTTTTGATACTGGAGAAACTCCTGGTACTAAATAAATAGAGAAATATATATCCATCTTTGGTGGAAATCCTAGTGTTTCTTGGAACACACCTTCAAACTCTTGCAGTATTGAAAAATCTTCAAGTCTTGACCCTTTTGTCTTTTTTGGATCCTCCCCATGGTCTGCATACAATTGACATCCTTTCCTAAAACATATCTTAAGCTATAAGGGTAAAATATCCCTTATAGAAATGGGTCTTGGAATTCCTCTCACAATGCTCTATTTTCCATCTTCATCAAGACATGTAAATGTCTTATTATCACAATCTAGGACACCATGATGCTTCTCCAACCAAACCATTCCAATTAGAATATTATAAGATCCCAATGGTATAATATTTACACCAACATTAGTATCTACTCTGGCAAGACTTATGGGACAACCTATGACCATCTCATTGATCCTTCTTTTGGTTCTAGTGGCTAGCTAAACCATACTTGATTTTTAATGATTATGTTTCTCCAAATGTAATCTATCCACTTTTTTAGGATCAATGTAATAATGGATTACTCCTGAATCAATTAAAATAGAAACATGTTGATTAATGATATCAATGATCCATATTTAATGAGTAGAACAAAATGAATACATATCTCAATTATTAACATAGATATACCATGAAAAATAACATAGATACAGTAAAAAAGTGCTTCTATTAAATAAAGAAATTTGTTGAAACTATAAAATGTAGACTAAAACAAGCTTGCTAGAATGGTGGTGACTTATCTCTGAGAAGAGATGTGATGGTTGCACTCATTCACACAAAGATGAGTACAATGAGGCTCCAAAATACTTTTTACATCAAACATGAATGCCAAAACCATAGACAAACAAAAAAATAACCCTAGGAGTTGAAGCGACAAAAGTCATGTGAGCCTTGTTGGGGTGAGTTGGTACATCAATTTCCTAGGGTCGTAACTTTTGCATACGATGTACATTTGGGGCATTCGTTACCTTATCGAAAAGGTCTATCCAAAAAGTGTAACTTCCATTGGGAATCAAAGAATATTGTTGGAGACTCTTGGCCCCCCAAAAGTAAAAACAAAAACGTCATTTAGGGCCTAAAAATGGCCCCAGAAGTTTGGGACTCAAAAATCTAGAAAACAACTTCCAAGATGAAAACTATAACTGTCAAAATGAAAGTTGTATGTGAGATAGATGGAAGACGTGGGTGGCCATCGATATCCACCCGGATCGATCCTCCCTCCTTATGAAGTAATTGTCTCCATTGCATTGAGTTCCCCCATCAGATGATGAAACTTCTATTGAATTTGGCTCTGGGTGAGCCACTTGCCTTGGTGCAAGAGCTTCCCATCCTTGACAAACCAATAAAGTTGAAGGTTCTGTTGGCGAGTGACCTTGACCCATGTTTCCATGATCTGATTAGTGGATGCATGTTCCATGTGGTCAGGTTTGAGCTATGTTGATGTCAAAGTTTCTTCTATCTCAGAGGTGTCCAATAATGGTGGAAAATGTGGCTGAAGGAGGTCCACATTAAATACTGGGTGCAATACAAGGAAGGGGGGAATGTTGAGCTCAAAATCATTGTCACCCACAACCTTGGTGATAGTGTAAGGTCCATATTTGAGCGGATGAATCTTATGATGGGGTCCTATAAGGTGTTCTTTCTGCAAGTGCAACCAAACTTTATCTCCCACCTGAAACTTGTGTGGCAACTAGTGTTGATCATGGAGTTGCTTGTACTTGTACTTGGAATTATGTAAAATATTTTGAACCTATTGGAGAATGTGTTGGATCTTCTCAATGAACTGGGTAGCTTTGTCAGCTTTAGTTTGAGCATGGGACGAGTCTGCCTAGGTGGTCGCAAGGGGTAGTGCAACATCCATGGGACCCAATGGTTGAAATCCCAACCCCACCTGAAAGGGGTTGTGGCCGGTTGAGTTGTGTATGGCTCTATTGTAGTTGTGTTGAACATAGGGAAGACTCTCATCCCATGTGAAGGTATGACTGGAATTGTACACGCGCATGATATGCACGATCATACGGTTGATGACCTAGGTTTTTCCATCTGTCTGGGGTTGGAAGGTAGTGGATTTGGTGAGCTTGGTGTCCAACAATGACCAGAGGCTCGACTAGAAAATGATGAGGAACCAATTGTTCTGATATGAGACAATGGTTTGTGGTATCCCAAAATGTACCCACACTCATTTGAATAATATCTTGTTAGTGGCCTCTATTGTGATGCTCTTCTTCTAGGCGGACAAAATTGCCATTTTAGAAAAATGATCAACCACCACAAAAACACATTCATTTCCTCTCTTGGTTGACAGAATGCCTAACATGTAGTCCACCGAGATGGATTTCAAGGGCCTTTCAGGAGTAGGAAGAGGGGTGTACATTACTTGTTTCTTAATGGATGGTTTGGCAATGGCCCAGGAAGTGCAAGACCTAATATACTTGCTGACATTCTGTCAAAGTTTCGACCAATAAAAATATTGTTGCAACACGACCACTGTCTTTTCTATGCCAAAGTGTCCTACCACCCGACTGTAATGGGCTTACCAAATCATATTTGATTGCTCACCTGATGGAACATGGAGATTTCCTAGATGCCACAACATCCTATCCTCAAGATGGAAATTAGTGATAGTTGTGTTTGCTCCCAACGTCTGGTATGTGGCAATGAAGTCAAGATATCTCTCATAGATTTGGGGCCATTCAAAGGTTTGGTGGCCACATAAGTGTATCACGGTGGTGAGTGTTGCAACTGGTGTGTGGATGAGGAAATCAGTGACATTGTTGGTGCTTCAGGTATTATAATTGATTTTGAAATGGAACTATGGAAAGTATGTGTACCACTTTTGATGGAAGTCATTATGCAATTTTCCCTAAGTTTGCATGAACTGCAACGAATTATGATCTGTGTGCATGATTGTCTCCTTCCTGAGAATGCAATGCCTTTACTAGTGGTAGAATTGCATAATGGAGTACATTCCTTTATTGTAAGTAGGGTACTTACATATGGCATATGATAGTGTCTCACTAGGATAGGCCACAGGGTGTGCGTGCTGAGTAAGAACTATGCCCACAACATAGTATGAATCATTTATCTCGTTCTCAAAGGGTTGTTTCAGGTTGGGTAATGAAAGAACCATGGCTGAGTAGAAGTGCTACCTCAAATCATCAAACACTTGTTGTTGTGACAGGACCCACACAAAAGTTTCCTTACCACCACCCTTGGTTACTTGGCTGAGAGCCCATGCATTATGGGAGAATCCAAACAAGAACCTGCGATATCAATTCACAAGGACTTAAATGATCTGAATCTTAGTGAGTGTACTTGGGGATAGCCAGTCACGAATGACCTGGAACTTGGCTGGATCCACATGAACCCCATGCTCATCAACAATGTAGTCTAGGTAGTATACCATGTCCATGTCGAAAGACTATTTTTCGAAATTTGCATATATCTTGTGCTACTGTAGATTGTTCAAAACCAGTTGAATATGATGGAAGTGTTCCAAACAATTATTTTTGTAGATGAGGATGTCATCCAGATACACCACCACAAAAGAATTGGTGAAAGGATACAAGATATCATCCATCATCCTCATGAAATGTTTTGGGGAATTTTTCAAACAAAGGGCATGGCCAACCATTCAAAAAGACCCTCTTTGGACTTGAAGGAAATTTTCCATACATTTGGTTGCTCTATTGGGACCTGATGGTAGCCATACTTCAGATCAATTTTACTGAAGTATTTTCACCCATTGATCTAGTCAACGACATCCTCGATTCGGGGAATCGGGTACCAGTTCCTAACTATGATTTTATTTAGGACCTGGTAATTGATGCAAAGTCTCTAGGTATCATCTTTCTTCTGCACAAGCATGATTGGGCTTCCACATGGTGATGATTTGGGTTGGATGTGCCCCTTTTGGAGAATTTCTCAGATCTGATGCGTTATCTCCTCATTTTCTAGTAGAGAGCGATGATTGATTGACTCATTGGGTAGAGGTGCGTCAAGGGTCAACTCGATTGAATACTTGACCTGACAATGTAGAAGTACCCCAGTGGGTGAGGAGATATGTCTTTGTATTCTTCCATGACCTTATCCACTTGATTCCGTTGCATTGAGAGTTCAACTGTGGAGGCCATGGATGTAGTTGCAACCTTCTACTCACTTTGAGAGACAATCAAAAATAACAAAAAAATCCTGGTATGAGAGATGACCTTCTTGCATTGCTTGAAATATATCAAAGAAATGGGAGTACGTGGGGCTACCTCAGGTATCCTATACAATTTCCTGTCCAAAGTAATAATAAAATGATGAGGCCTAGACTCATCTACAACATGACATTTCCATAAATAAGGTTGGCCCAAAAGAACATCACAAACTTCAAGGGGATTGACATCACATAATACCTCATCTTTGAAGGACATGATGCCATAGGATAGATGACAATGTTGGCTAATGGAAAGATATCTTCATTGGCAGAGCCACCCGATGGTGTATGGTTGCGGGTGTGGAATTGTCGATAGGGAAAACTTCTTGACAACCTTTGGTGAGATGATACTCTTTTGGCTACCACTATCAATGATGAAATGAAACAGAGTACACTTCACCCACATATGTTAATGAAAGAGGCGCTCACCTTCACCTGGCTCATCAGGTTCAACAGGATGGATCTTGTTGGTAGCAATGGTTGTACTAGGTTCTGTGTCAATAATTCATCTCCCCTTTTCTAGTTCTGACTCTGAGTTGGAACCCACATCTGATTTAGATGATTTCACCTCTTCCACCAATGACTTCTTTGAGTGACAATCAACCGTTTTATGCGAGAGGCTCTTATGGAGGTTTCACCACTTCCCAGTGTATTTCTTCTTATTTCCATCATCCTTCTTTGTTTGTGGCTTAGAATGGTTGTCTTGAGGTTGTCCATGTTTGATCTTCCATTTGTTCTATGGGTTGGAGATTCCCTTGCCCTTCTTCTATTGTGAGAGGTTCCCAAAGCCAAATTGTTGAGTCTTTTGTTTAATCTTCTGCTCAATTTTGAAAACGTATTGATAGGTTGTGCCCAAGGATGAAATGTCCAAAAAATCCATTTCTTTCTAGATGTATCTATGCAGACCACCACCGTACTTGAGCACCAGATTTCACTTAGAATATTTGATACCCATCTTGGTGCACAAGGTATGGAATATATTTGTGAACTATGGCACTATTTTGTCCCTTTCGTGTCGCAGTGTGGTCCATCTTGTATACGGGTCATCATAACTTCCAATAGGGTAGTATTGTTCCTTAATAACACCCCTTAAGGACTCCCAAATGAGTGCAACTGTAAATAATTAGGGTTCCTCTATTTTCGTTTTCTCACAGAAGGTCTCGCACCAATCTTTGACATGGGGTATGACTTTGAGGAGCGCAAATGTAATCGTTTCTCTATTGGAAAAGTTATGGATAGAAAAATATCTTTCTAGAAGATTCAACCATTTATCTACAACATCTACATCTATATGACCTTCAAATATAGGAATATCAAAGTTGATATTTACCTTGAAGGGGGGGCACCTTCGCTCAAGGAATATATGTCACTTTTTGGTAGTTGTCGAAGGATTTGTGCAAAACCATCCATCATATCGAGCAACAACTTGAAAGGATATCATGTCCCATAATAGTTATTTTATCCCTCCATGGAAGGTCGCTTGGGCATGTGAGATATATTTTACTAAATAGAAACAAGCTCTAGACTCCACTCTTTGTACCCTGACCTCGTCTGGGACATGCACTAAGAATGACAAGGAGAAAAAGGATATGATACCACTGATCCATATTTAATGAGAAGAATGAAATGAATACAAATCTATATTATCAACACATATCTACCATGAACAATAACAAATATACAATAAAACTTGGCTTCTACTAAATAAATAAATTTGTTGAAACTATAAAATGGAGACTAAAACAAGCTTGTTATAATGGTGGCGGCTTATCTCTAAGAAGAGATGTCACAGATGTGCTCATTAGCAAGAATACGAGTACAATGATGATCCAAAATCTTTTTTACATCAAACATGAATGAAAAAACCCTAGACAACCAAAAACCTAACCCTAGGAGATGAAGCGCCAAAAGTCATGTGGGCCCCGTTGGGGTAAGTTGGTACATCAACTTCCCAGGGTTGTAAATTTTGCATACGATATTCATTTAGCGAATTCGATACCTTGTCAGAAAGGTCTATCCAAGAAGTACAACTTCTTTCAAGGGATATGGCATGTAACTAATAATCCTTGGCCCCCCAAAAGTTCAAAAAAATGTCATTTAGGGCCTCAAAACGGCCCCAGAAGTTTGAGACTCGAAAATCTAGAAACAAAACTACCAAGATGAAAGTTGTATGTGAGATAACTAGAAGAGGTGGGTGGCCACTGATATCTACCTAGATCACTTACCTTGCACATCGATCCTATTGGATTGGTACTTTGCTTGTAAAAATTCTAAGGATGCATATAGTCTGCTCATGTCTTCTACTATTGTAGCCTCTTGGATGTTGTGCATGGTATTCACTTTGTATTTTCTGTGAGATAAATACTTGTACAAGTGATATTCTTTGAATCGCCAACATTGGATTGGTGGTCTCCCGCTTTTTCCCATGGATTCTTCTCTCTTCTAGATTCATCCTTAGCAGGATGGTCTTGTTGATTCTTATCCTTCCAATATTTCTATAAAGACTCTCTGCCCTTTCCTTGCTCATACATGTACTTATCCTTCCTGATGGTATTAGTCAATGTCTTGGGCTCATCATATTGAATATTACCTTTATAAAATGAAGGCAATCCACTAAAATATCTTTGTATTTTCAACTTCTCATCTTTTATAAACCCCACATACTTTAGCAGTCCTAAGAAATTCTTTTCATACTCTGCCATGGTCATGTTTCCCAGCCAAAGTTTAAGTAAACATTGCATTTTCTTATCATAGAAGTGATTTGAAAGTTACTTCTTATGAAAATATTTATTTAATTTCTTCCAAGTGATCCTTCTCTCATTTATGTTCTCAACTTGCTTAAGATGATCCCACCACATATCATCGTTTCCATGTAAATGGTAAGCTAAAATTTTGGCTTATAGTTTTGATGAGTAGTTATTAAATTGAAAATATCTCATGAGCACAAGCAACCATGCTTCAACATCATCTTCCCTTTCTCTTTCACCATCGAATAATGATGGCTTAGGCTTCCTCGACTCTCATGGAAAATTGTCCAATTCATGTCTTCTTATTTGGTGACTAACATGAGACACCTCTAGTCTATTTATGGAATATTCAAATGCATAAATTTCCTTTCTCAGTAAGGGGGTGAGTGATGTCTATGATTTCTTCTAGGCCTTCTTGAATAACCAACTCTTTTTTAGTTATCTATTCTTTCATGATATCTACCCTCTTCCTCCTATCTTGAGTTTGATCCATTCTTTGCTTACCTTTGCAATTGATTTAGGCTTTGCATCACTTGAGAATTTATCTAATTTTGTTCTCTTATCAGATTCTCATTGTCCTATTTTTATATTTGTACTTGTATTCTTAAGATTCTCACAGTCTTTGTTAATGTTTCTTTCTCCCCTCTTCCCTTGTGTCCATTTGATTATGTCTCTCCATTACCAACATTGATATTTTATCCTTTGGATTTTTTATCATGACTGAAGGCTCCCTCTCCTTCCTCCATTTTTTGAATATGCATTCTTGTACTGAATTGATATGTTTATACCCCCTAATTCTACAAAATGTACAAGAAACCATTTCCATTATAAATATGCATATCATATAAATTTCCCAATTAATGTTATAGGCCCTTTTTCTACTCAATTTATGAATATTTATATCAGAGTTCTCCAAATTCTAATAATTCTAGGTTATTCTCATTTGAATCAACTTTTGAAAGACTATACTCATGCCCTGGTTCGATCTTCGAGTGAAACTTTATGGCTCTTATAAGTTAAATGGGGGTTAAAATTTACCCTCGATTGTTTGGGTTGTAAATCACTCATACAAACTTTGTTTTATGAATGATTTACACCATTATAAATCTTGTAATAGCCAAATAAATTAAACATCCATTAATTCTACTAACATAACAGTAAAGTTCAATAATTCCTCTATATTGAGCAAATTAGTAAAATTCAAAAAATTCTTTAATTGAGCACTTTCGCAGCACATTCGCATATAGATTTATCAACAATAATAAAATTTTATAGCAAAATTAAAACAAATACACAATTTAAATTACCTGGTTCTGATGCTAATTCTCCTTGCTGTTGCCTTCCTTCCTGTTGCTTGATGCACTGACCAACACTGCCCAAACCTACTATCCTCCATACCAACTAGGACAACTACCTAGCTCCAGGATATCATATGGATATCCTGGCCCCCGTGCCCAAAACCTCCAGCAAACTGGTGCCTGTACTGATCCAATCCCACTCCAAAATTCAACTCCTCTCTCCAAATCCAAGAGAGCCCCCAAAATCAATTCCCCGTCTCCCATAGAATGATCCCCTCATAAACCTCCTTCCCATCCATATGCCTCCTTCACTGACTTCCCCCTCACTTACTTCCCCACCTACCCATTTATTACCTTATCTTATCCTTTCGTAGTTAATGCCCCTTATCCCCTTTATTATTTTATCCTTTTGCAATTAATATGTTATCCCTTTCCATGTATGTGACTTTTCAATTTAAACAATATAACTTATTAATCTTTTA
>JASDQU010101888.1:9154-20718 GCA_032191745.1 Picea mariana
TAATGCATATATCTTAAAATAAAATCAAAATAACCACCCTTATTAAAGATCATCAATCTTAGCATAAGACCTTTATATAAACCCAAAATCATCCAACATTATCACCTTCCCTATTATTATGAATATAAGTTAAATATGATTATTAGGAGTATAAGTATTTATATAAATTAAGAGTATCAAAATCATAGGTTGAGTTGACTGTATAATTGTTTTTTGCAAGATTTAAATATTTATATATATTTTACTTACATGAAAGTCTCATTAGAGGAAAGTCCTTCCTTTTACTAAATGTGAACATGCATCAAAAACATATATCATCAATAAGTCATCACCACAATGAACACAAAGAACACAATATGCATGTACACTTTTCTTTTTATTACAGACTACAATCCTTGGGTTATCAACAAACTGAATAGAGTACAACTCTACAAGAGCACCGAATCTATAATGCAAGACTCAGCTTACACACTCAACACCAAATGAGATGAGGCAACAATCCTCAACAGATACCAATATGTCAATAGGTACGCAACCTGTCGGTAGTGCATCACGTGTATCTACACGACCTACCAGTAGTATAGCTCGCGTATGCACGCGTCCATTCTGTACTACAGCCTGCATATCACGTCTAAGTTACTTAGGGTTTTCTCTTCAAGATAAACTTAGATCCTCTTCAACCTTCAATCACATTCACTTCTGTCTTTCACTATCCAATCTAAACCATAACCAGTCACAACACATCCAATCTCTCCAACAACTTACTAATGCTTCTCAACCATACAATATGAATGCTACTCAATCATGTATAAGCAACCAATATACTATAACAATCATATTAACACTGAATCATAAGAGTGTTGCTCACTCCATCAACCAACAGAAACCAAATCACATCAACTATACCAAGAATGCCTTAAGCATTCACTACAAAACAAGCAAGAGTATCCATCAAGACAACAATGTAACCATACCAGAGTTTCTATAGCAGATCTGAGCCCATATAATGCATATCTGAAACCTTCTTCAGTCTTCAAGAACCTGGCACCGACTCACATACGAGTCTTCATGAATTTATCCACTATACACACTTTGTCCTCATTCATCCCATGTATGTATGCGCCCTGGCTCATTGTAGCGCGTGTATACCTCAGAAACTAGGTTTCTAAACTTCTGAAACTTTTTCTGTCATGATCTCAGACTTACCAAAACTTTGATGCATCCATGAGATCCTCTAGATCATCTCTCTCTCAGAATAGATCTTCAATGCATGCTCAAGAGATTCATATTACAAGAGACCCTTGCCTCTTATTTCTACTCTCCAATTAGCTTCCTCAAAAGCTTCTTCTATGTCACTTTGTACACATAGTCACTTATGTTCAACTTTGCCCAATTTTCCACTTGTCCATGTATCCAATATCCACTTGACTTCTTAACTCTCTTTCCTCATTTTAGGGTTAACCTTCTCATAACTACTTTCCATAAATAAAAAGTTCTCCATTTATTTGATTATTTAAATAATCCTCCTTGACTTTGTCACTTTACTGTATTATTTAAAGAATATATTCTTTGTACGCATTTTGACTTGTTTGACCTTTTGGGGCTTCAATCCATCATATGAGGGTCATCCAACTTCGTAAGGCCATAACTCTCAAACTGTGAGGAGTTATGTGGTGTTCCACATACCACCATAAATGACATGACACACACTATCCATGTAGGATAGTTTCACTGATAAATTCACTTACCTTCATCTCATAATTCCACAATAAAGCATGGGTTCTCTAACCATACTTCTAGGATAACTCAATCCGCAAAGTGTCTTCCCGTGAGGGATTTCTCCATAAGGGGACCACTTTGGAGTTCATCCATTTGTACTCCTTATCAACCATGATAATACAATAATGAGTCATCTTTACATCAATCCAAATCTACATCATATATCAATGACAACTCATTGATCCATCTTGCATCCATGTATGACGTCATATGACTATGATTCCACTTGACATCAATCCATTCACATCAAGGACAACACATACTTCATCAATATACTATAACAAGATATTGTTCATTTGACATCAATCAACATCAATCATTTGACCTTTAACATCAACCAATCATCCTTTGACATTAGTAAATCATCCTTTGGCATCAATCAATTCATTGATATCAATCAATTGATCATCCTTTGGAATCAATGACAACATGATTCAACAATCTCCCCCTTTGGCATTGATGGCAATACCAAAATTGATGTCAACACTAATCACTGATGGAAACATGTAGACAAGGCATTGCTTACATCAATAGTCATCTAAATCACATCAATGTGACTATCTCTCCCCCTTTGACATCAATGGAAAAGGGTAGTTCTCTCCTTGGGGATACTCCCCCTGCCTGAACTCTCCTTGAGGCTACTCCCCCTGCCTGAATTCCTTTGATCTTCCTCTAAATAATTTCTCCCCTTTTGAACACAGGATATCGCTCTAATGTAATGTTGAATATATATCGCTCATGCTCCCCCTGAAACTATGCCTCTGTGCTCTTTCTCCAAATATAGGTCTATTTTACTGAGTATGCAACTGATAAATGTATCCTCCTAGAATCATGGGAAGAAGAATGAATCCCCATATGGGTACGTCTCCCCTTATCTTCTCTTCAATATAAACAATATGCTACCACTTCAATATGCTTATGTTGCAAATGCTACCGCTCAACCGAAACATAGATAAACCTCTCTTTCTATGACGATCCGTGGACCTGTCCATGCATAAAACTTGTGCCATAACATACATCATGAAGAAAAATATATGTCAACAATGAAAATAGATAATCACGAACAAAAATATCAACCAGGTACATCTTGTACCAAGATGTGTGCTCACCATGCACAATACCCATGTACATCAACCATGTATATCAACACCATACAATGTGCCAAAAAATATCATTAATGGAATGTATCAACCATATGCCTCTACCAACATGTCAACCATGTGATTTATATCACTCATGATATGCCTCCATCATGAACCAAGTGCCACAATCATATATCTCAATCAATCAAGTGTCTCAACTATATCATTCAGTACATCATGTACCAAAGTATATGCTAATCAAGTAATACCAATGGTGTACTTTTAGCCAAGTACTATAATCCAAACATATACCATCTATGAGTGTACCAAACATGCACATCAACATGTATCACCACTTGCACTAATCAAGTACATCAACCATGCACCAATACCACAACAAAATGAATATGTATGCCAAATCCTCCACAAAACATGTGCCAATCAAACTGTTAGTAGGTGCCTCTACTAATGTACTAGAAGTGTACCAAACATGTATCAACTATAGATCAGACTCATCAATGATGTACAACATGATCACCTCATCAACTCACCAACTACATGTCCCAATATGTTCTCTAACCATATGCCAAATGCATGCACCAAGATATCCAACAAACATGTTTCAATAATACATCATAAGATATATCAATGAAACTTAAATATGTACCAGCCATGTACCCTAAACACATCAACCTCAACCTCCATACACAACATCAAATACTAAGCATCCAATATGTACTAGAAGTCTGCCTCAATTGATCAATGACATTTGTAGCTAGCATCATCATGATATATCTCATAACCAAGGTGCCATAACTTCATTGTCACAACCATCATTGTTCTTCAACAGAAAATGCCTCAATCTATACTTAAGGGTTAGTACCATGCATCCAATATAGTCTTTCAAAACTCAACCATATGTCATCATCATACATAATGTATGCCAACAAGTAATCATGAAAACATGCAACAAACAATGTCAGACCCTACAACAAAAGTTATACCATCACATCAAGCTGCAACCCATGTGCATAGCCTTTTTCCCAAGGATTTTACCACATATACCTATCCTTCTACACATACAACGTGCATATGTACAGGACCTATTCATAGGTCTGCCTGCATATGTACGCGACTGTTACCACTGTAACCCGTGTATGCTTCTGAAGATGACACACTTAAGCTTCCCTTAAGGCTTCCATTATGCTCTAGTTGTTCAATCTTCTTCACCCACTTTTGAAGGTGTCCCTGCTTCTCAGAACTTGAGCTCTGAGCTTCCATATTTTCAAAAATGTCTTCCTTCCTAACTTCACGCCGCCTTCTAGTCATGCTATATGAAGTCCTCATCATGGAATTGCTTCTTGTGTTCCAGCAATCCTGGGATTTGTGGCCAAATCCAATACAACTGTAGCATCTCATGTTGTGAAAATGAACAACAATGTGTCCTATTTGATCACATCTCCAACACCTTATGGTGTTATGAAGTCTTTCATTTTCTCTCCTTTCATAAAATCTGCATTCCAAGGCTTTGTGACCATATCCATTACATGAATAACATTGACCATAAAAAAAAAATTCATACCTTTGCTTTGGTGTCCATCTTCTTTGAGGTGTAAATATGGCTTCTTGATGTCTTCCTTGATTTGTTATTTTGAAACTTTCCTTGCCTTGTGTAGATGGTTGACTTGCAACATTGTCTTCATCCTTTGAGAGTGAGGGACTTACCTCATGATTCTTTGAGGTGCTTGCTTCAACATGTGTAGCTTCTTTGTTGTATCCAAGACCTGATTTATCATTTGGTGATCTTTGACTTTCCAAGATCTCATTCAATATTGTTGAGCTATTCAAGAATTTGTTTGACTTCTCTACTTTCTTTCTAAGATCAGCAACTTCAGCTTCTAACTTATGACATGAATCTTCCTTTTCATTTACTTGATTCTTCAATAGTTCCTCTACCCTTTTGGCTTCCTCAATTTAAGTCTTGAGATGGACAATAACTTCAAGACTTTTGCTAATCTCATCATTTACCTTCTTATCTTCTTTTTCATTCATTAGTCTTTTGATCTCTTCTTCCTTTTCTTCTAATTGAGTCTTTTTACTCTCTTCTTGTTGTTTGAGCATTTCCTTTAACTTCAAGATGTGCCTTTGATTCTTCTTAAGAAAATTTTTACTATTATCAGAAATATAGCTATAGTCTATATAGTAATGATCATATTTGTATTCATATAGACCCCACACAACTTTTTTTTGAAGTTATGATAGTCCTTCTTCTATTCTTTCCATGGGATAACTACCATCAAACTCTACACAAACTATTTCTAGATTTTATTCTTCACTTGTAGAGAAATATTCAACATCCTCACATTTTGAATTATTGCAATCAAGGGTTTGTGAAGATTCTTTACCTTCATTTGAAATGTCTTCAAGATCTTCCTTTTTGCCAACATCATCACATGATTTTTTGCCTTCATTTGAAATGTCTTGAAGATCTTCCTTTTTTCCAACATCATCACATTTAGAAATAATGCAATCAAGAGTTTTTGGAGATTCTTTACCTTCATTGATATTGATGGAGTTGTCTTCAATATATTCTTTCTTGCTTTGGTATGTCTCCTCTAGATTTAGCCATAGATCCTTGGCGGAAGTGCATTGTCCCATGCTCTCTTTGATAGAGCTTGAGAGTCCACTAAGAATGGTCTTGAGAGTCAATGCATCATTCTTCTTTTCTTTCCTTTGAGCTGAAAACTTTGACTTGTTCTTCAAGGAAACCGATCCACCAATGGTTTCCTTCCAAATACCCGCTCACATTTCCTTCAAATGAACTCTCATTTCTATTCTCCAAGTAGAATAGTTTTCCTCATCAAGGATTGGAACTTCATCGTCCATTTGTGTGTCCATAGATCTCCTCCAAGCTTGTTAAGGCTTATAGTGAAGGCCCGCTTTGATACCAATTATTGGACACACTGCTACACTGAGAGGGGGGGGTGAACAATGCAGGCTCTTTTCAAAACTTCCCCTTCACAAAACTCCTTAGTTAGCAATCACCATTTACTCATTACTTATTGTTATCATTTATAACCAGTTAAATGTGAACATGCATCAACAACATATATCAGCAACATATATCATCAATACGTCATCACCACAAGGAACACAAAGAACACGAGACATATGTACAATTTTCTTTTTATTACGGGCTACAATCCTTGGGTTATCAACAAAAACTAAATAGAGTACAACTCTACAAGAGAACCAACTCTATAATGCAAGACTCAACTTACACACTCAACACCAACTGAGATGAGGCAACAATCCTCAACATATACCAATTTGTCAACAGGTAGGCGACCCGTCGGTAGTGCAACACGCGCATGTACGAGCCCTACTAGTAGCACAGCTCGCATATGTACGCGTCCAGTCTGTACTACAACCTGCATATCACTTCTGAGTTACTTAGGGTTTTCTCTTCAAGATAATCTCAAATCGTCTACAATCTTCAATCACATTCACTTTTGTCTTTCACTGTCCAATCTGAACCATAACCAGTCACAACACATCCAAGATCACCAACAACTTACTCATGCTTCTCAACCATACAATATGAATGCTACTCAATCATGTATAAGAAAACAATATACTATAGCAATCTTATCAGTACTAAATCATAAGAATGTTGCTCACTCCATCAACCAACACAAACCAAATCACAACAACCATACCAAGAATGCCTTAAAAATTCACCACACAACAAGCAAGAGTATCCATCAAGACAACAATGTGACCATACCAGAGTTTCTATGGCAGATCTGAGCCCATAGAATGTAGATCTGAAACCTACTTCAGTCTTTAAGATCCTGGCACCATCTCACACATGAGTCTTCGTGACTTTATCCACTATACACGCTCTGTCCTCATTCATCCCGTGTATGTATGTGCACTGGCTCACTACAACCCGTGTATACCTCAGAAGCTAGGGTTTCTGAACTTCTGAAACTTTTTCCGTCATGATCTGTGGTTTTCTCCCGATTTGGGTTTCCACGTAAAACATTGGTGTACTGTGTATGTGTGTGATTGTTTATTTATTACTACTCATTATTGGATAATAATTCTACATTGATATAACATTTGAAGAAAAAGGATTATAATTACGTTATTNAATTATAATTACGTTATTATTGATTCAACCCCTCCGCCCCCCCTCCTCTTAGTAATCCAACATAGTGATGCCTTTTGGGCTGTGTAATGCCCCAACAACTTTTATGCATGTGGTGAATAATGAATTTTGACCATTCATTGATGACTTTGTAATAGTATTTAGATTATATTCTTGTGTTTAGTATAACTTGGGATGAACGTGTCAAGCATGTTAGACAAGTCTTCGATACTTTGAAAAAGGAGAAATTGTATGTAAGATTGTCAAAGTGTGAATTTGGAAAAACTTCATTAGTATACCTGTGTTTTATTGTAGGGGGTGGTGAAACTAAAATGGATCCCTCTAAGGTTGAAGTGATTGTAAATTGGCCCAAGTCTACATCAACAACATAAGTTAGAAGCTTCTTAGGAGTAGTCTAGTATTGGAGAAAATTTATTGCTAACTTCTCATTTATTGCATCTCCTTTACATGCTTTGACTAGTGTGAAACAAGTATTTCAGTGGGGAGGTAAGCAACAAAATTCCTTTGATACATTGAAAGAGAAGATTGGTAGAACACCAGTGTTAGCATTACTATAATTACAACAATCATTTGAGATAGAGACCGATGTAAGTGGATATTCCATGGGGGCAGATTTGATGCAACAACGTAATCCAATCTGTTAACATTATGAGACCTTTTCTAAAGATGTTATTAATTATCCTACCCATGATAAAGAGTTGTATGCTTTAGTACAAAGTGTTAAAAAGTGTAAGCATTACTTAATGGGTAAATAAACAATCATTCACATAGATCATCAACCATTACAATATCTTCAATCACAAACAAAGATATAACAATCAAGGCATTTTAGATGGATGAGATTTATACAATAGTTTCATTTGGTTATTAGATATAAAAAGGGTGTAAATAACAAAGTGGATGACATGATTTCTAGACCTACTATTAATGCATCTATTCTCTTAGAGATTGTTTCTTTAGCACATGATAGTTATGTTGAACAATGTGATATGGATGAGTACTTTAAAGATGTATATGAGAGGTTAATCCATGGTTCACAAGTGGAGTATTATTGTTTGCAGGGAAAGTTAATCTACCATATTAACAAACTAAGTATTCCCAAACATGAAAGAGTTCATGTAATCAGAGAAGCTCATACTTCTCTTATTTTGGGGCATTTTGGGGTAGGAAAGACTGTAGCTCATTTAAAAATATTTTGTTATTGGTCTAGGATGAGGTAAATTGTATCAAAGCATGTAAAATGGTGTGTGTTATGTGCTACTAGTGAACCCACTAATAGAAATTTGGGTCTATATAAACCTCTTCCCGTACCTTCTTATCCATGTGAAAGTATCTCTATGGATTTTGTAGGGGGTTTACCCATGTCCAAGAGAGGTCATGATTACTTGTATGTAGTTGTGGATAGGTTCAAAAAAATGTGTCTTTTGATTCCTTGTAAGAATCATGTGACATCTGAACAAACCACACACTTATTCTTTCAACATGTTTGGGTTCACTTTGGATTACCTACATCCATTGTTTCAAATATGGATTCCCTCTTTCCTGGGGAATTTTGGTCAAGTTTGTGGGGATTGATGGACACCAATCTAAAGAGAAGTATTTCTTTTCATCCATATATTAACAGACAAACTAAGGTAGTCAACAGAATAATGGTGCATTTTCTTTGAGGTTACTACAGTGAACATCCTAAGATTTGGGATGGACATCTACACTATGTGCAACATGACTACAATCAAGCCTTGTATTCTTCTACACGAAGCTCTCCATTTGAGACTTGTTTTTGGGACCTACCTAAATATCCAATGGATTTGATTTTTGGGAAAGATGTTGATTCAAAAGAGCATAGAGATGAAGACAAAGCCCAAAAATTCATTCAGAAAATCCAAATGGTGTATCAAGCAATGCAAGAGAAATTGGAGAAGAGTCGAGACAAATACAAGGCTAGGCACGCTACGTATCAGATGGATCATAATTTCCATGTAGGTGATTTCTTTTGGATTCATATAAACAAAGACAGGTTAAAAGGGGAAGGTAATAAGCTCAAGCCAATATGATATGACCCATTTACCATTATGGAGAAGATTGGCACTAATGCTTTTCGCTTAGATCTACCACCTTACATGAAGATGTATTTAATTGTAAATGTAGATAAATTGAAATTAAATGAGCCTCCAATGATCATGGATTGGGATGAGAGTATTCAAGTTCCTTCTATTTATGATTTTTCTCTTGAGTACCTGGGCGAGTTGTGAGAAGATGTCATTCTGGACAAGAAGACGAGGAATTCATGAAGAGGTGATGTGGATTACCTTCGTGTGGGCCTTAATGGAATGCATCCAGGAAAATAACGATGGATAGATATCGGGAAAGTGAGGGAGAAATACCCTCACCTATTTTCTAAGTGATTCAAATTTTGGTTGTCCAAAATCTTCCAGTGGGGAGGATTGATCTAGGAGGATCCAAAATACCTCAAAATTCAAAGGTCTTAAAACTTGATGCAAAGGTCACCATGATGAAGAGATCGACGCAATATTTCCGACACCGCCTTAACGAGATGAAATGTACTTTGTATGAGAAATATATCATGTTTTAAAGTTTTTTTCAAACAGGATAAAAGAAGGATAATGGTGACACATGGAAGTCCCACAAGAGGATACGTGGTAGCCGTACGAAGTGACACATGGCAGAATTACATGATACATGAAAGGTTGAGAAGTGGACACATGGAAGAGGAATGACATGGAAAACATGTGGCATCCAACATGGAAGACAACTAGTGGCTGACATGGCATCTGAGCTGGTTGGTGATGTGGCATCGTGGTGATGTGGACCAATCAGAGGCTGCCATGTGGAAAATTTTGATTTCCAAGAAGGTTCTATGCCCAAATTGACAAAGGGGCGGATGGTTGGGATCAAACCCCTCGACCTCCAAGATATGAATATAATGTCTTACCAACAAACCAACCGATAGAGCTTGGTAAACATTGCGATACCTTCTATGTTTAATGTCACATATAACAAACATTCCAAAGAGGGGAGGTCTGCGGGCTCGACCCCACGACCTCCCTGCCAACAAACGATCTCAACCATATCCTCTAGCCAATGTGTCAAGGATGTATTTCTTGGAGGAACCACCAACTATTTTGGTTTTGTTTTCAAATATTTTCATATGCTGAAAAATCATAATGCCCACGGATTCAATCCCAGGTCGATTGGGTGCCAAAGTCTTATAACAAGCTGACTTCCAATTCACCACAGTGGTGTTTCGTGACAAAAAAGCAAGAGTATAATATTTTAAAGCCACATTTACTTTGTTTATTTTCACATAAACCACATTTTTTGTCCTCTTGGTGGACAACAAGGGAATATGAAGTCTTTTGTAGGGATTTTAGAGGTCATTGGGTTGCAGCAGAGCAGAAGACCAACTGTTGATATCGAGGAATTGATGTAATTTTCTTTTTTTGCATCACAATTGAAGATGCCACTTCATTGAAAGTGGACTCAGAGATGTATCCCACACTGGGTGAACTCCGTTATCAATCTCATTGTGTCATTCCTATTTCTTTGTTGCTTGTTATTTTTGCTCATAGTCTCTTTATATATTTTACTTGTCTTGGTTTTCACACTCTTTAAAGAAATAAATTCATTAATTAGCTAAGTAAAAGATCTGGATCACAAATGGAACTCAAAATAAAAAAATTCCATTAACATCAACTTTAAAAGAACCAATGTGATTCAACATGACAATGTCAACCATAGGGGTAAATAGTTTTCAAGGGGAAAAAACTACTTTTTTTAATCATATTTTTTACTTATATCCTTGTAGGTTTACTCAAATTTCAAGTGCAGGCACTCATTGGATGTGTAAATAATTCTGTATCGAACAAGTATCCACTCTACATACTTTTGATATACTCATAGTGAGATAAACTGGAAATAAATGAGAAAAAATGTATTTCTTGAAATTTCAACTTACATTGTTATAGGTTTACTCAAATTTCAAGTGTAGGAACTTGTTGGATACATAATTAAATTATGTATCCAATGAGTACTCACTCTGCATACTTTTGATAGAACCATGGTGAGATACATTGGAAATACATGAGAAGAAACATATTTCTTTTCAAGAAATGTGTTGTTTCTCATGTATTTCCTATCTCATTATGGGTCGATCAAAAGTACGCAGAGTGGGCACTCATTAGATGTGGAACTCATTATAGGTATTTCAAAAGTATGCAGAGTAGGTACTTGTTGGATGCATAATTTAATTCCACATCCAATGAGGATATACACTTGAAATTTGAGTAAACCTACATGGAGATAAATCGAAAATATGATTAAAAAAATATTCTAATTTTTTTTTCCTTTAAAAATTTATTATTTTCCTTAGGAGGTCCATTTTAAACCTCAATATTTCTCTAATAGAATTAAAATATTATGAGTATCTAGCCCAAGAAATTCATTTCCAACAAATAGAATTTGAGATAACGTATTATTTTAGGTTCTACTCCTATCTTGTTTACCTAATG